>JAMQGT020001790.1:0-133982 GCA_024447675.2 Pterophyllum scalare
CTCACATGTCTGCAGGTATTTAAGTACATCTTTTCATGGGACAGCACTGACAAAATGGCACTTTGACACAATAAAAAGTAGTCTGTGTGCAGCTTATATAACAGTGTAAATTTATTCTTCCCTCAAAATAACTCAATATACAGCCATTAATGTCTAAACCAGCAGCAACAAAAGTGAGTACACCCCTTAGTGAAAGTTCCTGAAGTGTCAATATTTTGTGTGGCCACCATTATTTTCCAGACCTGCCTTAACTCTCCTGGGCATGGAGTTCACCAGAGCTTCACAGGTTGCCACTGGAATGCTTTTCCACTCCTCCATGATGACATCACAGAGCTGGCGGATATTCGAGACTTTGCACTCCTCCACCTTCCGAATGAGGATGCCCCAAAGATGTTCTATTGGGTTTAGGTCTGGAGACATGCTTGGCCAGACCATCACCTTTACCCTCAGCCTCTTCAATAAAGCAGTGGTTGTCTTAGAGGTGTGTTTGGGGTCATTATCATGCTGGAACACTGCCCTGCGACCCAGTTTCCGGAGGGAGGGGATCATGCTCTGCTTCATTATTTCACAGTACATATTGGTGTCCCTCAATGAAATGTAACTCCCCAACACCTGCTGCACTCATGCAGCCCCAGACCATGGCATTCCCACCACCATGCTTGACTGTAGGCATGACATACTTATCTTTGTACTCCTCACCTGATCACCACCACACATGCTTGAGACCATCTGAACCAAACAAATTAATCTTGGTCTCATCAGACCATAGGACATGGTTCCAGTAATCCATGTCCTTAGTTGACATGTCTTCAGCAAACTGTTTGTGGGCTTTCTTGTGTACAGACTTCAGAAGAGGCTTCCTTCTGGGGTGACAGCCATGCAGACCAATTTGATGTAGTGTGCGGCGTATGGTCTGAGCACTGACAGGCTGACCCCCCACCTCTTCAATCTCTGCAGCAATGCTGACAGCACTCCTGCGTCTATCTTTCAGAGACAGCATTTGGATGTGATGCTGAGCACGTGCACTCAGCTTCTTTGGACGACCAACGCGAGGTCTGTTCTGAGTGGACCCTGCTCTTTCAAAACGCTGGATGATCTTGGCCACTGTGCTGCAGCTCAGTTTCAGGGTGTTGGCAATCTTCTTGTAGCCTTGGCCATCTTCATGTAGAGCAACATGATCCTCAGAGAGTTCTTTGCCATGAGGTGCCATCTTGGAACTTTCAGTGACCAGTATGAGAGTGTGAGAGCTGTACTACAAAACTGAACACACCTGCTCCCTATGCACACCTGAGACCTAGTAACACTAACGAGTCACATGACATTTTGGAGGGGAAATGACAAGCAGTGCTCAATTTGGTCATTTACGGGTGTAGTCTCTTAGGGGTGTACTCACTTTAGTTGCTGCTAGTTTAGACATTAATGGCTGTATATTGAGTTATTTTGAGGGAAAAATAAATTTACACTGTTATATAAGCTGCACACAGACTACTTTTCATTGTGTCAAAGTGTCATTTTGTCAGTGTTGTTCCATGAAAAGATATACTTAAATACCTGCAGAAATGTGAGGGGTGTACTCACTTTTGTGTATATATATATATATATATATATATATATATATATATATATATATATATATATATATATATATATATATATTTATTTTTATTTTATTTTATTTTTATTTTTTTTCCTGCCCTATTCTTACTCATGTGACTGAGCCATCAGCTCGATCTGAATTAGGGGGTACCTTTGCCAAACTGTGTTTTTTTGGTTGAGCTGATTTAATTTAAGTTTGCTTGGCTAACATTATGTCAGGATGGTGATGAATGAGATGAGCCCTCTTGTTCTCAGTATTTCCAGAGTATTTTAATTTATTTAATAAAATATCAATATTCTGTGTCCCTGTATACAAAACAACTGCGCCACGCAAAATATCACAACACTATGCTATACCGTTTTTTTTTTTACTCCACCCCTACTATCCATCTATCAGTTTTCAGCCTCTAATCCGGGTCATGGTCATTGGGGCAACCTAAGCAGAGATGCCCAGACTTCCCAGCCACCTCCTCCAGCTCTCCTGATTATTTGCGTTGAAAATATATTTGTCGCTGTAGAATAATTGCCCATTAACAAGTGAAGTAAACTGACAGAAATAAATTATCAGTTGCTGACTTTTCTGACATCAGCCTGGTTTAAAATAAGCTGTTTTGTAGATCTTAGATTTCAAGTGTTTACTTCAGGAGTTTCAGTCTGCCTGCATTTTAAACACCACAGTAAATAACTGCATTAACTTTGACAGTGTTACAGAAATAACAGGACGTATGCACAGAGGGGTATTGTAAGACATGTGACGTGTGCATCCTGTGACTCAGGCAGTAAGCTTTTACCAGCTACACAGCTAAAATTGTATGTGGCACTGGAAGAATGGGACTTCCACCTCTAAAGTCATTTTCCAAATCATTTTCCAGCTTAACGAGCTATTGTACATAGTCATAAACCAGAGGCCTGTACCTTGTTACTGGACACCCCTGTCACTATAATAACCTAGGGGTTGTTTGATTAGATCAAAACCTTGGTTGTATAACATGTTAATCCAGGCAATCATAATGTAAAGAAATGCAGAACTTTCAGGGTCCATGTAGAGTCTCGAGATATGGATCCATCACCGCGGTTTTGTTTCTACTCTCCACTCGCAGGCTCGGATCTCCTTTGTACGGGTGAACTACCTGTTTCTGACATGGCTGACTGTGCTGGTGGGAAGCTGGGTGTTCTATGTGCAATACTCTGCCTACACAGAGCTGTGCAGAGGACACGAGTGCAAGAATTCCATTGTGAGTGATTGCAGTATTTTAGCAGAGGCTGTGGTTTGAAAATTGCAAAAATTCACCTCAAGATTTTATCAGAACTTTTTGCAGCTATTAAGAAATGTCACTTCAGAAAACTAATACAGTGTTTCTTGCGTCTGTTCAAGTGTGATAAATACAGGAGGGGGATCATCGATGGCTCTGCCTGCAGCAGTCTGTGTGATAAGGAAACACTCTACATGGGCAGGTGTCTGTCAACACTGCCAAACAACCAGGTAAGCGACCACTGTACGTTGGCGTTAGTGAAACTTTCTTTGAAATTCTCATATGAGGTGAGAATGTAATCAAACTGTTTATCAAAGGGAAAGTGTGATTTGAAGGACAATCGAGCATAACGTTAGCGGAAGAAGAAGAGGGTGACATTTTATCCAGGTGCTGGAGACGTTGGCTTTTTTTTTGTGTGTGTTCTTGTTTCTTTGGTGAAGAGGACTGCTTCGGGGACATCGGTATGAGCCTTCATATCTTGAGTCTGAAGGCGCAGGCACAATTACAATTTGCCTCCACGCCGCAAGAACACTTAAGAGTTCTCTTCTCCTCCACCTTTGATGTACTATGTATGTGGCCAGTCTCTAGCCACATACATAATACATGATTAGGCAGAACGGCAATGTCCATCTCGGCCACTGTATGCAAGATGTCGGGGTGACGTGGCGACTTTCACAAACCAGCACCTGCTCCTACATATTTTTAATGGATTAATTCCAAATAAGTTTGTGAGAGTGCATCAGTTTGTTGGAAGACATAATTAATCAGTGTATATTTATGAATACAATATTCTTATTTTCTATTAAATATGCTCGAAAAATAACCGACCGTACTCTTAAGTTAAATTGTTGTCTTAATCATGATTAAATCTTTATTTGTGTGATTTATGTGATTGTATGACCAGGGCCACAGCCAAGAGTTAGGGGGCTACACAACTACTCATAGAACCACGCTTGCGTCTACTATTTTTTGTGCAGCATTTTTTCTCTTTTTTTGTGGAACATTTCTCTTCTACATAGACACATTTAAGCAATTTTCAGTTATAACAATTTTTATATTTATAAGCTTTATCAAGTATTAAAGAATAACTTTTTCTGAGTGTTACATGAAAAGCTTCTTATATAGGAGTCCTCATAAACAAAGGATAAGGGTGAGTGACCAGTAAAATTAACTGTTTCTGCTTTTCATCAGGTATACACAGGAAGCTGGGGAGACCATGATGGGATCATCCACTGTAAGCTGGGGGAGGTTGTGCACTATGAGCTGGGTGAGGAACCAGAGCCACGGAGAGAAACCCCTGTGTTTGACAAGCCTACGAGAGGAACCTCAGTGGAGAAGTTTAAAGAGATGGTCTTTAATCACCTCAAGGTAAAAGAACACTGAACCAAGTCAGAAAAGTTCAGATGGAACCAAATCTGTGATGGACTAAAGTCTGAAACCGTTAATCCTATTCTCCATTCACCAGTCCAAGCTTGGAGAGCAGGCGAACCTTGCTGGCCTCGTCAGCCAAATCCTCTCTATCGCTGATGGCAACAGAGATGGACGGGTGTCACTGCCAGAAGCCCGCTCGACATGGGCGCTCCTGCAAATGGACGAGGTATCATAAGTTAATAATAATATAATTAACAGTTATGAACAGTTTTCTGAAGCTTTTTGAGATGGTTTTGTACTCTGTTCTTTGAGGTGCTGCTGGGATTGCTGCTCCAAGACAGAGGACACACTCCTCGTCTCATCGGCTACTGCGGGGATCTGTACATGACTGAGCGTGTTCCATGGGGCCCCTGTATGGTTTATCTCTGCCCTGGCCCCTTGTTTCATGGGTTCCCAGTGGTTTGCAGCGCTCCATGGACCAGTGGTTCACCCCTTCCTGGCCTCGCAAAGCTAAGATCTCCATGGGCCTGCTGGAGCTTGTGGAGGACATCTTTCACGGCACCTATGGGAGCTTTTTGATCTGCGATTTCGCTGCGGTGCACTTCGGTTACACCGACCGCCATGAGCTCCGTCTGACTAACACCCAAGCCGTGGTCCCCGAGGAAGAGTTCAGGCGCACCATGCGAGCACTCAAGTGTGAGACGGATGCTGACTGCATTCATGGGGCGGACTGCCAGACGTCCTGCAATTTGTCAGAAAAACGATGCAGGGAGGAGCCAGTCAGGCCAAACTTGGCAAAGGCTTGCGGAACCCTAAAGGACTACCTCCTGCGGGGGGCGCCGTCGGGGATGAGAGAGGAGCTCGAGAGGCAGCTGTACGCTTGTATGGCTCTCAAAGGTAATGCTGGACAGATGAACATGGAGCACTCACTCATCCTCAACAACCTGAAAGCTCTGCTGTGGAAACAGATCTCACATACCAAGGACTCGTGACGAGGAGAGGGAAGTCCCTCTGAAAGAGGAACTGGCTATAAAATACGCTGTGATATAAGAGTAGCAAACTTACTGAAGTCATTTTTATCTAACACTTATGAATGGTCACACTGATGGACAAACTTGGAGGCTGGAAAAACTTATTTTGACAAGCTTAAACGACTGCATGTTGCCATCAATCACGCTCATCAAAACACATTGTATTGTATTATTCACCGCAAAGGAATGTCACGAGGGCACCGTTGGGAAAAAGATACTAATAGTTTTTACTGTGAGTCTCAAAAGCTGAGAGAATGAATTGCTGTTTCTGCCGCAAAAATCATGCAGATGAGTGAAGTGGTGGTGAAACGATGATTGCAAAATGAATGACTTGGCTCTAGTTTTAGCACTAATACCACAGTTCCTCTCATTTTCATTAAGGTTGCTATTAAAAACCACCAGAATGCCAGGGAATTTATCTTTGACAGATAAGGGTGGTCTTTGAATGCACCCAATGAAAGGACCAAAACCAACCGAAAAACAGAAGTACTGTGCTAAAATCTCTAAAAAAAAAAAAAGAGTAAAGAGGGTATTTGTTGCATATGAATACTCATTTGATGTATGATCAGTATTTCCACTATTTAATGACATCATCCACTGGGCCCCAACGTTTGTGGAAACAGGCCTGCGTGTTGTGGAGAGCGATGTCAATGGCACAGTGAAATAATATATTAATGCATGAGAGGTATTCTGGGTTTTGTCTGCACTGGCAGTTCAGTTGTTTATTTTGGTCTTTTCATGAGCTGAAAAATATACACTATATTGCTAAAAGTATTCACTCACCAATCCAAATCACTGAATTTGGGTGTTCCAGTCATTTCCATGGCCACAGGTGTACAAAATCAAGCCGAGTTAATCACTTCAGAGCTCAAGAACAGTGTAGAGAACTTCATGGAATGGGTTTTCATTGCTGAGCAGCTGCATCCAAGCCTTACATCACCAAGTGCAATGCAAAGTATCCCATCTTTGTGGGAACAGTTTGGTGGATGGCGAGTTTGGTGTGGAAGAACTTGACTGGCCTGCACAGAGTCCTGACCTCAACCTGATAGAACACCTTTGGGATGAATTAGAGCAGAGACTGTGAGTCAGGCCTTCTCATCCAACATCAGTGTCTGATCTCACAAATACGCTCCTGGAACAGTGGTCAAAGATTCCCATAAACACTCCTAAACCTTGTGGAAAGCCTTCCCAGAAGATTTGAAGCTGTTATAGCCGCAAAGGGCGACATCATATTAAACCCTAAGGATTAAGAATGGGATGCCACTGAAGTTGATGTGTGTGTGTGAAGGTAGACGAGCGAATGCTTTTGGCTGTGTAGTGTAGATCACCACCAAACACAATCTAAGTGTTTAGTGACACATTCAAGTTTTTAATTAGTAGTGGATTTTGTAAAAAATACCTTGGGGAATCTGGCACACTGTCACTAATCTGCATGGCGTATGGATGTGAAAGTATCCACAGAAGTCTGTATTGGTGTGCATCATCAAACCGTTACCCTCGTGAAATCGATGCTGCATCACTGACATAAAGAAAAAGTATTTAATTTGTGAATGTTAGATGTTTGTATTTTCCACTGAAAAGAGCGTTTGTGGTAATGTATTGCATTATTTCTGAATTTCACATCCACAGTGCCGTAGAGTTCATGCTGGCCATTTTATGAATGTTTACAGTTTGTGAAGAATATCAATCTTTTGATCACATCATGCTGTACAAAAGAATGTTTTCCATGACCCTTTCCACACATTGCTCAAGTGAACTTAACTACACTCTGATGTGTTGAGCCAATACAATGCAGATCAGACCACTGCTGAGTTTAGAAAATGTATATTTAAAGAAAAAGGAAAAAAAAACAAAAAAAACAGCATGATTTTGCACAATTAAACTGCATACCACTTCATTGTATCCTGTTCAATATTTCAGTCTAGTCTATTGAATTATGCACCAGTGTGGATTAAAATATCACAGTAGATTATCAGTCATGGGTCTAACTTGCAACTCATAAGACTCATGACACAGGACAGAGACAGTTTGAGTTTGAAATAAATTTATTTGTCTGTGATGTGAGCTGTATTTTCTCTGCAGAGCCCCTAACCTTCCCCCGCTTCTTGCTCTTGCGCTCGTAAGAAGCTGGCTTTTTTCTGGGCGACGCGGTCCATCCTCTGTGCCAGAGATAACTTGCGCGATTCCATCTGCCCGGAAAGAGACAACAAAAACGACTCCATTAACATTCAGCACATGAGAGAAACTGCCCAGCAACTACTCAATACTTTGGCAGGGATTTGGCATTAAATAAGTGCAGTTATTTTCCACAGGTGTCGGGATCGCGACTGTGAACTCACCTCTTCTTCTTGACATCTTTCTTGGGCTTCTTTTCGTGTATGGGGTTCGCTCTGATGGCGGCGTGTGCTTTTTTATACATTTCTTCGACCTATTTGGGGGAGACAAAAGAAGGAAGGACATGAATGTTCACCATGTATCTGCAATCCTCTTGAGAAAGACAGGAAACATCAGCTGATGCAAATGAAGGACCAGCTACAATTTGATCACCAGGAAGAATAATGGGGAAGCAAAGCAGTCAATGATTAACATAATCCAATATGGGACACATGTAGAGTGAGCACAAGCCTTCGTGTGATCAGTGTGATACTTTTAAGTTTTCTGTCTGCATTCGATACACAAATTAGATCCAAGTTTGGAAATTTGACATGCAAGCAATGTTTAAATTATGTTTGTGTACCAATCTGAGCAACAAGCAATGTTGATTAAATATTTAATGTGCCTTTTTTTGGACTATGCTTTCCACACTGAGCTATTAAAAAAAAAAAAAAAACGTGGTAAAGCCATTTCTGCATTGAGTTGAACAGCAGGTCACGTACTGGAAACAGGAAACCAGATCTTAGGTGCCTGTGAGAGACTGAGTACATTACCATGATTTAAGCTGACATGAAAGTAGATGACAGAATCTGTACTGCTGTATTCACACACATCATAGAGCACACCATGCATTTCCAAATCGAGCAGAAGCGCCATCTTACTGTGTCTGGCGTGACTCCGTTCTTGATGAAGCGTGAGAACTGTTTCTTGTAGGCATCCTCATCCTCCTCCAATAGGTAGGACATGTAGTCGGCCACATTCATGCCCATGATGTGTTTCCGATGCACCTCTGCGTTGAACTCTTTACTCTCGGTGTCATAACCGGGGAAGCGTTTCAGACTAGAAACAGGAAATGTGAAGAAACAGTTATACAACACTTCCAAAGAATCAATTAAAAAAAAAAGAAAGAAAAAAAAACTCAGGTCTAATGTAGTTATGTTCTTTGTTGGGCAACAATCTGTTAAAGCTGTTTTTTGAAATTAATCTCTGCAAAGTAAAGCTGTCACCATCAGGGGGGAGCATTTTAGTGCTGAGTTTCTTTACTGCATTGTGCTTCTCTCAGCCCCGTCTTGAAAAGGACAGTGAACATCAGCTAATGCAAATGAAGGACCAACTACATTTTGCTCAGCGTGCTTTTTATCATCATCGAGAAGCAGAGATGCACCAACAGGCTCAAGGGGACAGTTGTACAGAGGCCAGTTGTTGTGGACTGCAGCTGGGAAGCTTTTGAATTTGATTTACTAAGCTGTAAAATCACCATGAACCACGTGCTGCTGCACGGTGTGCTCGTCTCACGTCACACTAACCTGTGAGGAATTGCAAGTCCGCCATCGACTGCCCCCTTCAGAGCTCCAAACACCTTGTTCCCTGTCGTGGTTCTGGCCAGACCCGCGTCCAGGTAACACGTGAAGGCACCTGGCTGTCCATCCACGCTCTCTACGTTGAACTCATCTCCCGTCACCTCCACTTGGCCCTCATACACCTGGTCCATGCCGAACTTGTGCAGCAGCTAAGAACAGGAGGATGAAGGTGTGTAAGAGGATGTGCAAAAACACAAAAATGCTCTGTTCTATGAAGACCGTGATGTTAATCCTTACATCACAAACCTGTGCATGCATCTGTGTTGTGTGTGCGTGCTTACCCTGCGAGCCAGCAGCAGCCCGGTGCAGTACGCAGCAGCATAGTTTGTGAGGCCCACTGTGATGCCATACTTTGATAGCTCGTGAGAATACGCAGCACAAACGATATGGTCTCCTTCAATCTTTGCATATGCAATCTGGACAACACAGACAGAGAAGATTGAGACAGGTCCATGAAAACACGGGACCACTCATTCTTTCAGTCACTCACCTGGCAGCAGAGGTCCCTGTTGGAGAACCTGACAATCATGCGGTACTTGGGGGTGTTGTACTTGTTCTTGTCCTGCACAACCAGACGTTTGGGCAAAATAGTCGGTTTTCCCCTCTGCCAAATAATGATTAAAAGCATATGGTTTAATAATGTATGCTCAACAGAAAGGAAATCAAAGCTTGTGTACGGTCAGTGTTGACTTTTACCTCTCCTCCTCCTGAATTTAACTTCATATCGTTTGAAGTAGGCCTTGCTCTTCACCACTTTGACGAAACCCTGAGAAGAAATGAAACAACGTGTCACCAATAAATAAAAATACCATCTGATTTAAGCTCCAAACTGCCCACAGTGCCGCATTAACGCTCTTAAACTCGTCTGAAACCACTCGGAGTGAGTGTCCAGGAGAAGGTCAGCTGAGGTTTCATCATCAGCCATGAATCGCCACGCTGGAGTCGAGCGGCTCGCCGGCCCGGAACAGCCCGAAAAGCCGTAAACATCCAGCTCCATCCGACCCTCGAACCGCTGGAGACACTAATATACTAACACACACACACCTCCACGCACTCAAACCGTCTTCCCCGGGCGTATATGAACGCTGTCCACTCACCATCTTTGGGTAATTTTCCTCCTTTACCTTTCTGGACTAAGAAGCTAACTCCGGGACACGGAAGCCTGAAGTTGCTCCGTTTTTTTTTCTTTCTAGGAGTCACCGATAGAGAGCGCCGCCTGCTGCACCGGAGACGAATCGCACCCCAACAGAGGGCAACAGCTGCGCGGACGGCGGGGTGCACTCTTAATACATCATGAGCATGTATTAAATCAAAAGGTGTTTGGAGTCTGGGGGTCTGGAAGCTGATATAGGGCGAGAGGCAGGGTACACCTGGACAGGTCGCCAGTCTGTTCGGGCTAACGAGAGAGAAAGACAGACAACAGACCGATTAACCTAACTCCCGCTAACTGCAGTTGTCTTTGTACTGTGGGAGGAAATCAGAGGATACTTGCGAGACTCCTTCACAGAAAGGCCTCAGCCAAGGTGGATCTGAACCTAGGATCTTGGTGCTGTGAGGCAAACAGAGCTAACCACCACCGTCACTCACCCCACATATTAAATTCGATTTTGAATTTAAAAAATAAGTTGAGATGTTGCCAAAAAAATTGTGCGTGTTGTCCGTTTGAGAAGTAGGAGTGATAATAAAGTGAATGAATTTAGTGTTTCATTAAAAAACAAAAGAAAAGGAAAACAGCATACTTTTGAAATGTTGAAACTGGATTTGCAAACAATAAACATTTGACACGAAATAATGCAATAGCTTCTCATTACAAATCACGAAGTGAGTAGTAATTTCAAAATCTGACAGGTCAAAAGTCTCGGTCCTGTAATAGATGGTTGCACTGCAGGCCTGCACACACACGTCAGTGCAGTTTTTGTTGATGCATCATTCATGATGGTGAAACGAAGGCACGCTGATGATTTAAGCTGAGAACAAGTCCGCAGGCGTGGGTGGACTTTGATTTCTCATCAGAGGTCACACTGATTTGACAGCTGAATCAGAATCTGAGGCAGATTTTGGGTTCGAATCGGGCAGCCCCAGTGTGCACGTGTCACTTTGTTTGCCACTCATTTACCTCTCTGCCATTAACATGAACCACTGTTTACGTCTTCACAGTCTGTGTTAAAACCTTCCAGCTCTGTGCTGAGCTCCAACTCCTGCTGGCGCTGTTGTGGCCGTTGAGTCCTTCACTTGTAGTATATTCTAATATAAATCTTTCACTTTTTCTCAGTCGGTTGCGTAGCTATTGTCCAAAACAGGAAACAAGCACTTCTGTACCTGGAAGGTGTTTAGGTTGTTGTTTTCCATTAAATTATTCAGTTTCCGAAGCTTGTAAATTTTCCTCATCAGATTTGCAGAAGTGAAGAAATGCCAAGGTGCCAGAATAATTTTCCCTTCAGCATATGTGCAAATGATTCCTCCCCCTTCCCAGCTCTATCTTTTCTTTTTCTTGTATTATCACCAGTCCAGAGGATCACCTGTGCATGCTGTTCTGATACCCACTGAGCTAACTATAATTCATATGATAGATCCAAATACTCCAGAGCAGCAACTAAATGGGCCCACTAGTGGGATTTTCTTTACCTGAACAGCTGTTTTCAGGGTCAGCAATGAGCTTTCAGTCTCAAACATGGGTGATAGCTGCTTAAAGAGCTCAGAAAAAATGGAAATTTGAACTTTTTTTTTAAAATCTATCTATAAGCTCTTTCTTTTATGAGGATAAAGGGAGGCAGAGTCAGATTTATGTCATGTTTTAAAAAGTAATATCAAATAAAACTGATCAGGAACTAAAATCGTTTAGTGATGATGACCAATATGATAAAAATGACAATGTTTTTGCTGTGAGGCAGGTTAGGTAATACCCCCTATATTTATAATAGTGTCATTATCTATGTTTAAATGTAAAACAGCACACCACAGGTAATGAAAACAGCAGTTATTATTTCACTTTCAGTCAAACAGAGCTATTTATAACACAATCCCGGTGTAAATGTAACCTGGAATACTACCAGTGGGGTCACTCTGACCATCGAAGTGATAACACATCATGAGTGAGCGGACAGTCATCGGCTGAGATGGACGTGAGTAGCCAGAACAGCAAAAGCTTGCATCACACACGGTGGGATCCACCTATTTCCAAACAGCAAAGCAGTGCCGCTGCAGACCCACCTGTGGTTTTACTCTGCTGTGATTAATGTGCTGTCATTCACAGATCTCCCAAAGTTCACGGACATGGGTAGGAATGCATATCATAGGGCGAGAGGCGGGGTTCACCCTGGATAGGTCGCCAATCTGACGCAGAGCTAACACAGAGAGACAGACAACCATACACACTATGTGCAATTTAGAATCACCAGTTAATCTAACCCCACTAACTGCATGTCTTTGGACTGTGGGAGACATTAAGAACCTTTGAAGTGAGTGCTGGATGCAGACAGGCAGCATTAACTCAGTATTTTTCAAACCAAAGCTCCTGGAGAACAACCACGCACGCATGGGGAGAACGTGCAGTTCCACACACAAGAGCTTGGGTTTGAATCCAGGGCCTTTGCTGTGAGACAGCAATGCTGTGGTATTCAAAAGAAATGATGGGTAACATTACTTTTACTTTTAGATTTTATAGTTCATTAGTTTATATTAATGAAATATAAAGTATTTAATACATTTGAAGTGTTGTTCTGTTTTGTGTATCGACAATACGATGGTGCAGTGGTTAGCATCACATTTCCTCGTTAGCAAAAAGGCTTTGCTTTTTGTTCTTCCTGTGTCTGATGGCTGGAGGTGCGGTAATACTAGAAAAGCACTAAAATAAGAGTACATTTCCCAGAGAATGAATAATAATATAATTTTGCACCTGTAAAAAGAAAGATACATTTTTGTGCAATTACATTCAAATTGTCAGGTGAGATTCAAAACTGGTGTCTGTAAGGTACCTCCCATGAATGGTACAAAGACACTACTTCTAGTGGTACAGTTCCTGCAGTTTAACCTGTTGAATTTTCAGTGTATAAAGCATCAGAGAATAGTAAATAAAAGGATCTGAAACAATGTCACCACAGCAGATCACCTGCCTCCACCTGTCATCTCTGTCACACCAACTCTCTGCACATCCTCCTTCTTCCTTCTTTCCTCCTGCCTGTTCAGCATCCTTTGTCCAATATATCCACTGTCACTCCTCTGCACGTCTAACTGTTGTCATTTACCACATCTTATTTTCACCTGATCAACAAAAACTCAGACATATTGAGTTTGCTGTTATACATAACCACAAAAACTCACAAAGTTTGTGGGGGGAGTTGCTTTGTGTGAATTTCAGCCTTGAAATTTTTAAACAAGCTCTTTATTTGAGAGTAGCCAGCTGGTTTCTGGGTATGAGAGGAAGCATTATAAAAGCCCAACAAATTTCAAATGTCTCAGCATATTTAAATAGTTTCAACACGTAGCTCCTTGTAAATGTATGCAGAAAACAAATAACTCTTTTTTTAGAGCTCAAATACGCATCAAAGCTGGTGTGAGCTGCAAAGCAATCAGAGATAACTGTCACAGACTGCTCAGTTTGAGGGTGTGTGCTCTAACAAGGCATTTACACCTCCACAAGTCACAGTCATGATGAACAATCAGATATTCACAAGCAGTCATGCAGGAAAAACAATCACATAGAAAAATGTCTTCATAGATTCGCATACTTCTCTTTCTTATGGTGATGACAAATCAGACTATCCCTTCTTTATTTTCTTTTTTTTAACATGACCTTGGATGCCCAGAGCAGTGGCTGCTCCAAAGACGGCAAGTTTGTTCACCAAGATGTCACCCTGCTCTGTCCGCACAGATAGCGGTGAACTTGCAAACCGTTGCCATTGAGATTAGATTTTCTATGAATTATGCAAAGTGTGATGAGCTGGTGAGTCGATTTTGTCACCTGTTCTCACAGAGGTGCCGACTGTCCCCAAAAAATGCACCCACGAGCTGACTGTTTGCTCGATGTTGCTTCATATTCAGCTTGAACAAACGAGAACGACGTCTGGCCAGAAAGATTCCTTTGACGAGTGAGTGAAGAGCAAGTGTACGGAAAATAATGCACTTTACATGCCAGCGCTGATTCGAAGGGGGCAAAATGTTTATTTATTTTGTATGGGACATGTTGGTTATGTGGTTTTGTGTTTGGCAGTGCGGTATTAGAGATCAGTGTCTCCAGTGGTACCACACAAATGGTCAACAGTCTCTTTTTGTTCCAGGGAAAAAAAATCCTGTAAAGTCTTTAATTCTATCAAACAGCTACTTAAAAAAAAAAGGGAACCAAGGATCTTCTGCTTTTCTGTTCAAGTGAGATAGATAATATCTTTCACTGTCACTCTTGGTGCAGATGTCTCAGTGTTAGATAAGAAAAGTCAGAGTCACTCTTGTGGACAGCTTGTTCCTAGCTGTTCAAGCTCAATTTCTCCAGAACTGATTTCGCAATTAAAAGAAGCAATTGTCCAGTCATCTTTCAGCAGTAGTAGTGGTCAGCAGTTACTAAAGGTTCACATGTGGGCCGGAGGGTGTGGTGGGCGTAAAAAGAGGTAATACGTGCAGTGTGCTCATCCTCTCCAAGATGAACAACAACTAGTTTTCCAAATATGAAAAGTTGGCATTTCATTTTTTTTGGGGGGGGGGTTCTGTGCTGAAGTAATAACAGCAGGACAAACCTTTGTGATTGTTTGCGCTGCCAAATTGCGTTTTCATCCCAAAAGCCAGTGTATACATTTAAGAAAAGACTTTGTGGTCGCGGTGGACTAGAAATGACTCGCTGGAAAGTCACACATCAACAAATGTGTTCACAGGCACACCACAGATAAGAAGATTGCACTTTGTTGAAATGCAGCACACTCTTTCCTGCTCGTTTTCTCACTGCTGATTGCATTTATTTTCATTTGCATACAGACACATTTAATGGCTCCCTTCCCCTCTAAGCCCATGCAGGCAAACAGGTGGGGTTGAAATCTGCAGCGTGCATGTACATCGTTAACTCGGTGACATTTTGCCCGCACATTTCAAGATATTTAGGGTCAGATTAAAAGCTTTTGCAGTGCATGGAAAGCCTGAATGATGTACTGAGGCGAACGGGCGAACGGGCAAATAATATGATAATACACAATTACTCCACAAAGCCAAATCAGTTCCGCTGAAACTAAATTGAGCTCTGCTAACTTTAACACCACACAGAATATATCAAGAAGAGCAGAGATGGTGCTGAGATGTAGTTTCTGTGTGAAAAACGGCACCTTCAGTCTCCTCCACCCACCTGTGACGAGTGTTTTACAACCTGTGAAAATGAAAAAAGCAGCCATGCATCAGAGTGATAAACCATGTACTCCAGAGCATGAGCCCATACAGCCTGGTACTTTCACTGTGCTAAAATGCCTCATAATGTCATTTTTTTATGGTCTTTACCCTTGAATTAAACTCAAAAGGGTGTAGATGCGCTCATTTCTTTGATTTGAATTCCCTGTTGAGGAAACTGCGACCTGAAAGCTTATTTAGGTTCAACCGTGTCTGTTGAACTCTGACCTCCACAGACATGCGAACAGATACAATGACCAGGAAACACCCAGCAGCTTTCTTCACATCCAGACACCAACGTCCTCAGTGAGTTTCTTGGTATCTTGAGGGGGGGGAGAAATTTACAACCAGAAACAGCTGAAACAAGGGGAGCTGCTGAATCCAAAGTGATGAATGAGGGAGGTGATTTGTGTTAGCGCTTATAGCACTACTCCAAGGATTTGCTGTGTAGTTTCTTTTCACTGCTTTTGTATGCTCACAAAGTTTTTATTTCTTAGAATTTGGCACCCCTGCAGATCCTGGGCGCCTTCTGCGGTACTCTGGTGTCAAATAAGAATATTAACCTAATAAGTAATTCCTTAAAACAGATAAATTAGTAAGAGAGACTCAAACTCCACCACAGAGAGTGCGAGAGAAAAGCAAGACATTACTACAGCGCCTGTGTAAAAGAAGAACTGTCTTGTGTTCAGCTGCGTCCAGTAAATCATATATTGTGTTAGCACTCTGCCCCTATCTGGTAGCTGCAGGTGGACCCAGCTGAGAGCTTGATGAAATTTGGCTGGTAATTCCCAGTGGGGTGGGGGGGTGGAGAGGTGTATACAGTTGAAACCAAAACAAGGACTAAAATCTTATTGTCTAACTGGAGGAAAAAGAATGAAGAGAGTTGAAAAGAAAGCGGAGGGGGTGCTAAATGGTGGTTAAAGCTTTGGAGCCAAAGGAACCTGTGAGGGGATGAGATAGCGTGATGTGGTTTTCATTGAGACGCCACAACAGTCCGGAGGTGCAGAGGTGAACGCTCAGACTGAGTGCATGGGACTGAAGAAGGACATAAACCAGGGAAAGTCAGTTTAGCCGCAACAGGTTATTATGCCATGAATCCCACTGCCAGCAGCACAGTTAGTAAAATTAGCCTCATGCAGTTATGTACTGCAAAAGAGCGCACTGCTTGAAATGTTTCTGTTTTCTGATCAAGCAACAAAATCGAAGGAAAAGAGAACTAAGTTTCTTAGAACATAACTTTTTTTTCTATTTTGACTTAAAGCGAGACTGCAGCTTTTTTTTCAAGAAACAAAACGCTGAATTAATGAGAAAGTAAACAAACCTGTCTGTGGTGTCGCTCTTTTAGTCTGGCACCTTTTTAAAATTTGACTTTTATGTTGTGCATTGGTTTGTGGCATAGACTGTATACCAAAGATGGATGCAGCCATCCCGATGCCACCCACCAGTTAGCAAAATCCCATTTTTGCTGTCACCATCTTGATGTTACGAGCAACGGGGTGGAGCTGACCATGAAACCGAGGGCTGTTAAAAACGTATCAATCACATGGTAATCATACATGACCTTATCCTCCTTTTTGACACTAATGAAGTTAAGACCATGATTTTCAAGTTGTATACTGTGAGATAGTGTCTGAGACCATAAACTCATCATGAAATATAAATATGCATCCACAGATACCTGCTAATCAGTACTAAGTAACGTACATGTAACATACCAGAATTTCACTCAGCAAAACTTGAGCACTGACTTCTTGTATAGGCTGCAAGCACATTAACCACAGAACAAGCCGTATTATTTGTCACATAATTGCAGCACGAATGCTCCAAAAGGCATCAGCACCACAAACATTGTCAAGGTGCACCTTGGTCATGGAAAGACCTTAAGAGCACACTAAAGCTGAATGGGTTTTTTTTTTTTAATCTCCCTTGAAGAGTTCAGAGCTCCTGTGATGAAATCTACAACTTTGTTACTTTGTCTGTTTTTATTTGAATTGAAAAATTTTGACTTCATCATCAGCATTGTGACCTGATTCATTTTTGGAGCCAGCCTCAAGCAGCCTTTCAGGAACTGCTGTTTTTGGCAGTTCTTGGTGGTTTCAGTTGTCAGTCATGCATGTTGATGGCTAAGTACTGGTGGATAATGTTAGCTTAAGCTAAGGCCGATATTTCAACAGGTCAGATCAAAGAAAATCATCGAGTTTTTTCTCGTTGTCACTGAAAATGGCCAGGTTTAACTGCACTTATGCGGGTTTGTGTTAACCTGACATTCTCTGAGTCAAAATCAAGAGCTGCGACATGTCACAAATGCACTCTGCACCTCTTCTTGTTAATATTCACATGCATGTGGTATGAAAGCTGCAGCCTCAAGTATATTTAAAACCATGAGGAGTCCCCGCAGTCTCTGTCTATCCTCCCTATAGGGCCAAAAAAGCTAAAAGGGGGTTCGAGGTTCAGCTTGAAAAAAAAAACCTCATGGCTCAGCAGCACAAGTCTTTATTTAACCCCGTGCGACTGTGAAGCGCACCTTTGACAAGGTAGATAAGTGCGACTGAAGCAAAAAAGCAAAGCAAAATGTAATACCCCCCCCCCTCTGTGATCGCTGCGATTGAGCTTCTATTTCAATCACATACTTGCTGTAAAGACTAAGAGTAAGAATCAAGGCCCGTGGGGGAGGGAGGGGGAGACACACGAGAGGAGTCTGTGGCAGCCCTGATAGCGTCTTCTCACTGCATGGTTTCCTGTTCTGAGTCAGTGCGTAACCCTGAGTTTGGCTGTTGTCACTTGTCGCATCGGCTCTGTCCCTCTGCGTGCGCCTCTCTCACTTCAGCTTTAAGAATAATCAGAGCGGCTGACAGTCAGGCAGGGCAATTTAAAGGTGCGACTGAACTGAATGTTTTTAGGGTGTAATAGGAGCTGTAATTAAGCAGTCATGAAGCAGAAACAAAAGGTGAGTTTGAGGACAGGTCTTTTTGATGATTTCATAGCTGAACTGTCTTGCCTCGTTATTTTTTTTTAAAGATGCATTTCAGTGAGTGCAACTTTAAGAAATGAGACTCAATAATGAAAGTAAACGTTGGCATCTTATCAGAAAAATGGCAATCAGAAATGAAACGTGGACTAAAGTTCGTGACGTAGATTTTTGTTCTTATATCACAAAGAAACTGAGTGTGAACGAAAATAATGAGAAGGAAATCGGCTCTGAAAGGCGACTGGATTTATTTTTGTACAATGCAAATGCAGAACGATTTTGGCAGTGTGTGTGTGGGGGGGGCTCTTATCAAAACATGAATCAGTGTTTTTGTTTGATCGTCATGGTTGACTTACATTAAAATTAATTTCTGAGGGAGGGGGCGAGGTCGAGTGAAATAGCTCGCGCACGCGTGGGTGCACGTGTTAATGTGTTGAGACGGTAGGAGAAGCAGGTCTGAGGTGGCTTTCTGGCAGTCAGACTCAATGTGGGCCGAGATCTGGACACTGGGTGTTCTCGGAGTTTGGGATATAGTGCCTGCAGTGTGAGTATGGGACATGTGCGTTCAGCTTCATGCCTCGGCTATCTGCGCTTTGCTTGCAGGTCTCTAACTTGCAGCAGCTGCATCAAACAAAGTCTGCTCCCACAAACGGACAAAATCGATACCGCTTTGCTTTAGTCCAACCTTGAACCCAAATCTTCGCAATGATTTGCATTTTGAGTCTGACAGATTTCTGCTTAAAAAGCTTTTTGCGTATGTGATTTATTTCTTTTATTATTATCACTATTATTCATATGTATGTATGTATGTATCCTCTCCAGCTGGAACTTATGTGTGTCTTTTCCTGCACTTTTGTTCAGTGGACAGCCTAATTGGGCCTGTCTATTGGCCTGGACGGGGTTTTAATGATGTAAAACAATAAGGCTGAAGTCAGTGCGGGTAAGCTGAAGCAGAGTAACTGTAAAGGGATACTCCGGCTCCCCACCGGCAGGCTGTTGTGCATAGCGGCCTTGCGCCGGCTCATTAACGAGATCACTTTACAACCAGTCAAATAGGTCATTATCCATCACTGCCTGCTCTGCCTGTGTTGGCCAGTCTCAGACCCAGAAGTCTCATGTCTCCGCTTAGCCAAATTATATAATAATAATAAAAATAATAATAATAAAAATTTTATATTCTCAGGATATTCTCAATTAGTTTATGATTAGAATAGAAAAATCTCAACCACGTTACACTGCCCGGCACACAAATCCAATCTCGGTTTTAAATGTATTTTAATGTCTTTGCGATACAAAAATTTGGTATCATTATACTTTAAATATGCTACAATCTTGGAAATATCTTTTAATTGATTTACTTTCAAAAACAGTTAATAATATTACACTACTAGGCCCACTATATGTTTTTAATTTAGGTCGTAAATATGTAGTTTAAGACGACATTACAGCCTATAAACTACAAAATATACATACAAACGTCCTCTTCTGTGATTCAGCTGAGGTCCGTTTTCAGTAAACTGGATGGAAGCTTAATATCTGGTCTTCAAACATACATCTACCCTTTGAGGGGAAGGTGGCTCCGCTTTGGTCACCTGCCCAGCGTCACCTGGTAAACGATACTGCTTCTCTGCGCATGCGTAATAGCCTGCCAAAAATCCTAACAGCATATCGCCTGACAACCAATAGTGTTCCAATCTTTCTAGAGATAAAGTCAGAGCAGCACTGAGGGGACAGAAGTGGAGGATTTCAGGTCCGACGAGCGTTGAGCTTTACGCTGAAGAGTTGTACAACATGCCGAGGTCTTTCCTGGTGAAAAGCAAAAGGGCCCACAGTTACCACCAGCACCGGTATTTCGATGATGACTATAGTAGACTGGACACTATTCTGGCTCATGTGTGCGCAGGTGGGTGCATTTGTGCGTAATTACGCACGTAATCTGGTGAAGAAGGAGTCGTCCTAGTGGGAGTATTAAAGTACATAAATCTGTAAATCCGACACACAGAATAACTCTTTTTATTATCCTCTTTTGTCAATATAGAAAACAAATCTCAAGCCGAGTTGGACTCCAACCTGGAGCAGGAAGATGTGAGCACCGGCGCTGACAGATTGTCCCCCGGATCTCGGCTCCGGTCCCCAGGGTCGCTGTCCTCCAGCTCTCCGCTGAGCTGCGGAGGCAGCGCGTGTGACCGGTCCTCAGACTGTGACTTCTGGCGGCCCCCGTCACCCTCGTCCTCACCAGGTCTGTTCAAACTAATTCTTATCAAGACAGAAGCTCAGCAAAGTTTGTTTGCGTTATTTAAAGAGTGAGGGCGGCAAGGATTTTTTAAATCCTTCGTTTCAGTTTGTGTTAGCTTCCTGAGCTGTCAAAAATTTTAAACAATTTCAACATGAAATGATGTCTAAACACTGCAAGTTAATTTTATTTTTATTATTATTATTATTATTATTATTATTATTATTATTATTATTATTATTATTGTAGAAAGCAGAAATTATTTGGGACACAAAATAAACATTAAGGGGCGTATTCAGGACTGAAAGGTTTATGAAGGCTGTGATGAAGTTACAAATACTGATATTTTACGTCTGTTTTATATTATATATGATGAATTCAAACGACACTTGTGATTAACGAACGGATATGCAACCCAATTACGTTTTCTGTTTTGTTTAGTTTTGACTTTTATGGCACGATACGGGCTCATGTCCAATAAAGTCCAGCGTATTTTCCAAATGTCCAAATTTAAAGCAGGCCATTAATTGCAGATGTCGATCTTCAGCATTTAAAAGGAAGCCAAATTAATTTTCAGATTCAGAGAAATGCTCCACTCCAGCAACGGAGGACGGTCACTTGAACATGCCTATCTTTCCGTACCCCTGGTCAGCATACTCCGGCTCCGAGCTGAGGCATCTGGTGCAGGGGCCTTATCACCACCACCTCCAGAGCCACAGGGAATCTCAGTCACCCGTCAGCATCTACAGGGGAGAGGACAGCGGCAGTGAGTCGCTTTATGCGCAGCGGGGACTCTCGGCCGAATGTTACCAGGGTTATTCTTCAACTCCCCACCAAATCTGCAGGGTGCGGGACAGAGACGAGCTGTATCTGGATGTGAAGCAGCAGGCCCGCGTAGCGGAAATCAAGTCTGAGAACGATTTCATTCACGGTCACCTCGAGTCAAGTGGATCATATAAGTGTATTAAATGTTGTAAGGTAGGTGTTTACTTAGTTTCACTTAAAGTAAAAATTAAGTTTGCAGTTTTATTTATGATCTTATCTTTGTTTTGTCTTCTTTGCCATTATCATTACAATTTAAATCAGACATCAACAACGTCTTTAAAAGCGACGACTGACACTGGCGTTTGAGAATATTGTGGTATGACTTTGTGTTTCTTTATTGTGGGTTTGATTTGAATCTCAAACAGTCATTCGTGTGTTTTCTAAAGGTCTTCTCCACACCTCACGGATTGGAGGTTCACGTGCGGCGGTCGCACAGCGGGACGCGGCCGTTTGAGTGCGGGATATGCGGGAAAACCTTCGGGCACGCGGTGAGCTTGGATCAGCACAGAGCAGTCCACTCACAGGTATGGGCCTCAAAACCTGAAATTAACTAGGCCTACTGGACAGGTCGCTGAACTCGCTTTGGGTCCACATCCTTGACGCAAAGGCCTCAGACGAGATTTTTTCCCACCATAAACCTCTCCGAGTTGCATTCACACGGCATTTCTGCAGTAAGATCTGATATTTCGAATCTTTCCAACACTGACGGAATGTTATCTTTAACAGGAGAGGAGTTTCAGCTGTAAAATCTGCGGCAAAAGCTTCAAGCGCTCCTCCACCCTCTCCACGCACCTGCTCATCCATTCCGACACGCGGCCTTACCCGTGCCAGTACTGTGGGAAGAGGTTCCACCAAAAGTCAGACATGAAAAAACACACTTTTATTCACACAGGTGAGACGCTTTATTAAGTGAAAATATTTATCAAATGCAAAAAAAAAGTCCCTGTAACACACACACACACACACACACACACACAAAATGACTTAACATTTGCACAATTGTTCTCCTGCTGCAGGTGAGAAGCCGCACAAGTGCCAGGTGTGCGGGAAGGCCTTCAGTCAGAGCTCCAACCTCATCACGCACAGCAGGAAACACACGGGCTTCAAGCCATTCGGCTGTGACCTCTGCGGGAAAGGTTTCCAGAGGAAAGTGGACCTGAGGAGACACAAAGAGACGCAACACGGACTGAAATAAGCGGAGTTCAATGAAACCGGTCACTCTTTACGTTTGCTGTAATGGGCTTTTCCCCACTGTTAAACTATTTAGCCTATAATATGCTTATTATTTATCTGTTGTGTTTTTATTATTATGAAAAAGCTAAATAATTTCATAAGCTTATGCTGTTTTAGCCTTTTTATTGGATTAAACATTAACTTAAGGAGCGCATTTGTCTTTTTTTTGAACAAGTTAGTAGTTAATCACATTTCTACAATTAATTGCTGGTTTAAAACACTCGCATGGAGTTTTAATCCACCACACCTACTCCAGGTTGGAGTCACCAGCTGAACGCATCAGTCAAATCTTTGTCTCATCCGCTGACTTCACTTGAGAAAAACGAGAAGCTGTGCAGACCACCAATCACGTCTCCAATCTGCACGACGGCACAAAGTCATATCTGAGACATTAAATAGCAAAGACGTTTTGCTGCGTGCGCCACCTGGTCAAAACCAAATATTTTCAGACAAGCGCATTGCTGGCATACCCATATAATAAATTACATTATGGCGCCATAAAACGTCCATGTAAAGGAAGTCGGGAGAAATAGCGCAACTTTTATTACAGGTGGAGCTCCTCCAGCGCAGCGTGTCCACATGGTGTTTTCACTGGGAAAAGCTGGGTGTGATTTATTTAGCCCTGCCGAGGTTAAACATCCAACAGCTTTAAAACTTAAAGGAATCTGATTTGGGCATATCTCACCACAGATTGTGTACACAACATCAACAGCCTGTCAGCACTGCAGGATAGAACACACAACTTCTTATTATTGTTATTACAGCAAAATTTATTTGTGGAAACAGACAGTCCAAAAAAAAAAAGCCCCATGGGACCCATTTGTTACACAGGCACAGATCTTGAGAATTGTGTTGCTTTGTCCATATCGGTGTCAGTGTGCTGGGGATTTAAACAGACGGACCAAGCTGAGAAGGTCCTGCTCCTGCAGACTGAGCTCCACCATCAACGTGCTCAAATACTCCACAGATGCTGAAATCTCCAGGGCTTCTCGAACCAGCAGAGACACTTCTGACAACCTGAAATACAAAAAAAACAAATGAAAAGCTACTCCATGGTCATCAGGTGACTTATCTTCAGACACACAAATCATTAAGGCAATTCAGATTTTAGGATTTATAAAAGGGAACTGTAAGAATGACAAGGACTGCCCTAAAAGGATTGCACTGAAAGGTCACAGCTTCAACCTTCAGTAACAGGCTGTAAAGTTAGCAGTGAGTTCTTATTTAAGGCATGCGAGTGCTCTGAGAAAGCAGGGTTGCTGACTCATATGGATCTTTGCTGAATAAAACAAGATCGAAAGGGTCTGAGTTTTTACTCAGCAAAGTTATCAGGTCAACTCTGCTTATTGCAGACTTAAGGCCATTTTCAAGAACAGAAAAAAAAAATTATTTATGAAATTGCTTACATAAAGTATCCAAATTCTGGTCATTGATATCTCTGGCTAAGCCTATCAGTGCAGTGTTTATTCACAAGCCGCAAGCTCATGTAGTCCAATACGGCTGCGTGGTTCATCCTGCTGTCATGAGCATAATAATGCTCAGTCTCTGCTGAGTTTTGGAGTGTATATTCAGCTTTACTGAAGTGTGAGGGCTGCTGAGAGGTATACTCACAATGCTCCTCAATGTCTATCCCATTCATATAAGTGAGGATAATAATAATAATAATAACAATAATAATAATAAATTACAGCTCTATTTTTTTAAAAAAAAGCTATGCCAATCATTTAAGTTTAAAGTCTACCATGCAAAAAGAAACAAAACCTACACAAACACGATTCAGATAAACAAGTGTGCACTCCCTTTGAGATGGACAGAGGTGAAGATTAAAGTCGTCCTGTGCTCTGATGGCTCAACTTAGACTTCTTTTTGAAAATAAAAAAGCTGTATCTTCAAGGCTAAAGAGGAGTGGAGCCATCCAAATTGTTATAAGCACACAATTCAAAAGCATGTGCATGGCAGGGTCAACCTGTACGTGCTGTGCGATATATACAGGTATGCCAACATCAAGGTGACGTCTTTTCCCGGGAAGGCCAAACCATACACCAATCAAGCATAACATATATGACCAATGAGAGGTGAAGTGAATAACACTGATTATCTCCTCATCATGGCACCTGTTAGCGGGTGGGATATATCAGGGAGCAAGTGAACATTTTGTCCTCAAAGTTGATGTTAGAAGCTGGAAAAAATGGGCAAGTGTGAGGATTTGAGCGAGTTTGAGAAGAGCTTAATTGTGATGGCTCGACTGGGTCAGTGCATCTCCTGCAGCTCTTGTGGGGTGTTCCCGGTCTGCAGTGGTCAAAAGGGGTCCAAGAAAGGAACAGTGCGGAACCAGCAACAGGGTCACGGATGGCCAAGGCTCACTGATGCACGTGGGGAGCAAAGGCTGACCCGTGTGGTCCTATCTAACAGATGAGCTACTGTAGCTCAAACTGCCAAAAATGTTCATGCTGGTTCTGATAGAAAGGTGTCAGAATACACAGAGCGTCACAGTTTGTTGTGTATGGGGCTGCAGACCAGTCAGGGTGCCCATGATGACCCCTGTCCACTGCTGAAAGGGCCAACAATGTGCACGTGAGCATCAGAACTGGATCACAGAGCAATGGATGGAAGAAGGTGGCCTGGTCTGATGAATAACACTTTCTTCATCAGGTGGATGGCCGGGTGCATTTACATCTGGATCTGATACACAGTTCATGAACGTACCTTTTGTCTGAAGCCACCCATTTGTGAACAACAGATATTGGAACAGATACTTAAAATAGATTAAAGTGAATAAGACTCAATATTTAGTTGCAAATTGTTTGCTTGTAATAACTGCATCAAGCCTGTGACCCACTGACATCACTAAACGTTTGCATTCTTCTTTTGTGATGTTTGTTTTGGGTGGTTAACGCCTTCAGTCTCCTCTTTAGCAGGTAAAATACTCTATAGGGTTTAAGTGTGGAGATCAACTAGGCCAGTCTAAAACCTTCCACTTCCTGCTATTGATGAACTCCTTTGTCGCATTGACAGTGTGATTTGGGTCATTATCTCGCTGCGTGATGTAGGACCTCCCAATCAGTTTGGTTGCACTTCTGAAGTTATTGTGCTGCTGCCATCATGTGTGACATCAGTGATAATGAGCAGATCCCTTCTTTCTCCAAACCTTAGCCTTTCCATCACATTGGTAAAGGTTCATCTTTGTCTCATTATTCCATAAAACTTTGTCCCAGAATTTGGGCCTGTCTCTGTACTTCTTGGTAAATTCCATTCATTCCATGTCATGTTGGTTATTCCTCTTACTATAAATGCAGTCTTCACAGGCAAAACCCAAATCTGAAACTGAGTGTCGACATTCAGCTCTATTTATTATTTGAATAATCAATGGAACAGGACAGACCTGGGCAACAAAAAACACCTGGCAGTCACATGTTCCAATACTTTTGCTCACAAGAAAAAAATGGGTGACTTGAGACAAAAGCTGCTATCTTCTGAACTGTGTGTCAGATTCAGATGTAAATACCCAGAAATAAAAGCTGAGATGTTGATCTTTTGTCTCATATTGATTTTTCTGAACCCAAATGTTTTCAGTCTGCAGCCAAAAAAAAGGGATTGGCCTCACTGTTCCGGTACTTTTCTTCCAATACTGAAGGTGTATACATATGTAGTGAATATGCCTTCACTAACATAGAAAATTACACTTATGAGCTTCATCCTTTATCAGGATAAACAGGCGAAAAGGTTCCGCCTATTTAAATGAAATGACTTTATCTGTTCACCCACTTGCCCTATCTTAAGACCACAGCTTAGTAAAGTCATGGTTGACATGAATCCAGATTCACAATATCAAAAACTTTTGTTAATATTTGTCAAGTTGGCACACTCCAAGTAAACAAAATTTGCCTCTAACACTAAACCCCACCTTCTAGCTACTCTCCGTCATCTCTCTTCAACACCAGCCCCATCCCCCACCAGTGCTTCTCTACCTGTCCTACCAGAGGAGAAGGTACACTCCTGGTCAATTTCCGGTTCAGCCCAGGGTCTAATGTTGCAGGGGAGGCATGCATTATTCAGCTGGGCTGAACAATAGAGGCCAGACTAGCTACACAGCTGCTGTGCAGCAGATAGATAAGACAGCACAAATTATTCATGATGGAGGAATGGAAGGATGGAGTGGACGTTAAATGGAAACCGATGAAATCATACTGTACCAGTGTCACAGCTGAGTGAATGAAATGGTTGATATGTACAAATAAAAGTTAACTGTCAAGAAATGGAGTTCTTACTTTCTTGAAATCTAATCTGAAAAGGTGAGCTTTGAAAAACTTAATCACACTAACTGTCAGCATTACAGACAGCTACAGTCCCACCTCCACCCCCCCAACAAAAAAACCTCTGTGAACCCTTTGAATTACCAGGATTTCTGCACTGATTACTCACAAAGTGTGTCTGTCAGATTGTGACTTATATGAAGCTCAGACCACATTTTCTGAGTAATCAGTGCAGAAATCCTGATAATTCCAAAGGATTCGCCAACCTTTTAGACCCCCCCCCCATTTTTTTGCAACAAAACCATCACTTCAGGCCTCAGATTAGAAATCCTGTTTCTGTTTTAAGATCAGAATTTTATTCCCTTTATTTTCCTGAAAATTACAAAACAAATTCTCTCAGGTTTTAGGGGCCTGTTGCCTCTTCAGTAGCAGCAGATTTGTATTACCTACTGCACCTAAAGCAGCACAACACTTACTGTATCCTTCTGTTAATGCCATGATGTTCAAGCAAAGGCCAGGAACCACTGAGGGAGTCATAAATCAGAATCAGCCGGGCATCAGGTGAAAGTTTTCCCAGACGGGGGGCAAGATAAAGTATTCATTTTGCTTGAATGGATACACAGAAATTGTGTGCCTTCTGTAATGCATCACGGATCTAGACAGAGGTAATCAGGTGGAGATAAGGCCACGAGGTGTCTGTGTGTACTTAGACGGGAGCAGCACGGAACTGTCCATGAACTGCCAACCACATACACCACACACACACACACACACACACACACACCATATGGCACAGGCCAAACAATGCCAAAGCATACAACAGCCTGTCAAATACACCACGAAGATTTCTTGTTATTTTCTTTGAATTTTAAACAGTGCAGCACGTGGTTGTATCTCTGATTTCAGCATCTCTTAATGCCCCAGAATGGCAATTTTCTTCCTCTTATCCTGTTCAGGGTCATGGAGGGGCTGGAGCCTATTCCGAATGCCACATACCCTGCCAGAGAGACAGACAACCATTCACACTCACATTTACACCTATGGACAATCACCAATTAACCTAACCCCACTAAGTTTATGTCTTTGGACTGTGGGAGCAAACTGGAGTACCTGGAGAAAACCCATGGGGAGACTGTGCAAACTTCACACAGAAAGGCCAAGGTGGATTCAAACCTTCTTGCTGTGAGGCAACAGTGCTAACCACAGCTAGCCACCGTTCTGCAAATGGCAGTAACATAATGTTATATGTGCACATCTGGATCATCTTCACCCAGTCATATGTTAAAATGTTCATTTATGTGCTCTGAAATGTGGTTGCTGCTTGTTTCACAAAAAAATAAGCTTATCATATTTAACTACAGTGAGTATAAAATTTTCTCATTGTCCTGACACACAAACATTTGCACACATGGTTAGAGATGGCTGACAAGGTCTATTTCCTGGGAAGCAATGGTCCTTAATTTTCTTGCAATATTTTGTCCATGTAATGTGCAGCTGGGCTTGCTGAGGAGCAGGCTATCCAGCTGTACATGATGCACACCCTAAAAACACACACACACGCTGCAAATTAACTTACAGATGCAGAAGAACCACAGCTATAAGGGTCCACTCTGGAGTTTTATGGATGATGTTTTTGTTGGTGAACCTGTGAACAAAAAACACAACTACTACATTACAGGTACAGGCAATAACCTAAACAGCTTGAAGGGCGTGCGTGTTGGATAGTATGCATATACAGTAAATAGGCTGGTTTTTATATAGCGCGTTTCTATAGTGGATGCATGACGGTTTCAGTATCTTGCCCAGGGACATTTCAGAATTCAGTCAGGAGCAGCCAGGGATTGAATCACAACCCGCTGTGCGTCCTGGCCACCAGCCCCCATATATCCATGAGTCTCTCTACAGATAGTGAAAAAAATGCTTCATTCTAGTTATACATAAACTAGAAAAATAAATTTTCCTGCATGCTGAGAGGAACAACCAAAACACACTGCAAGCAGTAGTGATTTATGTCTTTTTGACAGCACTGTGTATATTCTTTGGTTTGAGCCTCTTGTTAGCGGGGCCTCTTGACAGCACAAAGACAATTCCCGGAAGCAGGACTCTGCTGCTGTTACTCTGCAGCCTGATGTGCTTTTAAATCACAGACACAGTGATTTAACAGCAGGCCTGTTGAAAACATCCTAACCAGCCAATAGGAATCCCCAGTGTGTCTAAGGCAGGAAATGCTCAATTCTGGCACAAGACTTTTTTTTTTTTTAAAATAAATACAGCTCTATCATTCTTGTAGCCTTTTTAACTGAAGACACACTGATATGTTGCAGCAGCAAAAGCCAGCATATAATAACATTACAAATGTTATTAACTATCCCGGCATCATGCATGCTGACTCAGCATCGCTTCATGCAGGTACACTTGGAGAAGCAGGACTGTTGCCGTTATCAGTAACAGCCTTTTCCTATTAAACACCTATAGATATACAGGAGTTACAGTATGAGATACATGATATTTTGTAACAGTTATATTCCTGTGCAGCAGATTGGACCAATCTAAAAAAGAAAAATAGCCATAGGGCTCTTTAAAGCAGACATTTTGCTCCATCATATGAAAAAGGTACAGATGTAATCAGATTTTAAACGTTTACAGGGAGCCAATAAAACTACTGCTCTTGTCGTACTTCATGTCTGCCTGCAGGGGGAAGCAGAGCTAATCAAAAAGGTGTGAAATTTAGATCAAATCTGTTGATTAAAAATCACATATTTTACACTCCTTTCTCTGACTTGTTCTTAAAAATAAAAGTGATCCTGATCAGGTGGTTTCCTGCTTTGTGCATCTTGGTTTTTCAGTCTGTCAAATGTGGTGATAACAGTTATCAATTATAAATCAAGTTTAAAACAGTTGGGCCACTGGGTAAAATGTTAAGAAAAACAGAATGCAATGATTTGCAAGTCTCATAATCTCATGTTTTATTTACAATAGAACACAGAAAACATTAAATGTTTAAATTGAGAACATGCACAATTTTAAGTAAAATATTAGCTAATTTTGAATTTGATGGCAGCAACATGTCTTAAAAAAGATTGGACAGGGCCATGTTTACCGCGCTGTGTAGCATCCCCTCTTCTTTTAATAACAATCTGTTATTACAATCTCCCATATAACAATCTTCCATCTGGGGATTGAGGAGAGCAGCTCCTGGAGTTTTGGGGGAGGAATGTTGTCCCATTCTTGTCTGATAGGATTCTAGCTGCTCAGCAGTGTTGGGTCTGTTTTGTCATATTTTCTGTTTCATGATGCTCCGAAATTTTCAGCTGGTTAAAAGGTCTGGACTGCAGGCAGGCCAGTTAAGCAGCTAGACTCTTTTCCTATGCAAGGCCTGTGAAAAAGATGGGAGCAAATGCTGCTCTAAAACCTTTGTGTATCTTTCAGCACTGATGGTGCCTTTCCAGACGTGCAAGCTGCCGTTCCATAGTCACTAATTGTGCCTAATGTGCCTCTATTGTGAATAAAATGTCAGTATATGAGATTTGCAAATAATTGCATTCTTTTTTTTCTTTTCTTTTCTTTTTTTTTTTTTAGGTTTTTCAGTGTCCCAACTTTTTTTGCAATTGAGGTTATAGAGCATGGATATAACAAATGCTCATATAATATTTTTTTAAAACATTCTATGTTGTGAGGCAGCTCACTCTTTTGCAAAAGTGAAAGAAACAGTTTCTGAAGGTAACAGGACAGGTCTGCATGCCGTAGCAGTGGAGCTCTAAACTGTCATTCAGTTAAATAGAAACAGTCAGGTTTCACTATTATGCCTCTGAACCTTATATGAACTCAAATGAACCAGGGCCCGGTTTTGATATTTTTCTCTCTTTCAGAGGATTAAAATTAAAAGCATTTTTGATACATTTCTAGAGCTGATCTGCTAAAATTACACCCTCAAAACCAAGTGTGTGTGTGTTTCTTTGTGGTGGCAGACTAGCAGTGAGTGCACATGGGAGTTTGTGTGTAGTGTACTCACCTGAACGTCCTCACCAAGTTGTTCAGGTCGGTAGAGATGTCACTCATGGTGAGATGCAGTGGACCTACAATGTTTCTGAGACTGCACAGCCACAAAACAAGACAGAGACCAAAGAAGATTAACAGAGTTCAAATGTGCTTATTGATACTGTGAGTTATTTCCAAACTGTGTTTCAGTCACACAAGCGTAACGGATAAGAGAACATGGGGATTCACCTGTGGGTTTATGTATTGTTTATTAAACCAACACAGTCTTGTATTGCTTTGGTTTTATAAAACAGCCCAAGTTGGCACTATGATTTCTGAGTATTTCACAATATTCTCATGTTTTATGGGCCACACATGTAATCACTTAATTGGTTAATTGATGAACTGGTTATGTGCTGTGCTGCAATGAGGGTCAAAGGACCTTCAAAAACTGTTGAATAGAAAAAGCCTGTAAAGAAACTAATAAGGCTCTGTCTGCCATGTCCATACAATAAAAAACAAAAACACACATACCAGCTGGAGAGCTTCTCCACTGTGATTCGTTTCTGGATGAGGTGCTGAGAATGAGAGTCAATGAGCGGCAGGACTGGACCCTTGATGCTTTCCTGGACTGTCACCTGGTGTGGGGAGGGTTCGAGAACAAACCTCACTACATAAACGCAGTTATTTTGAAGTGTTTGAATGTGAAGTTTTTACTGAAGCGCCCCCATGAGGACACAAACTTTTAAAGCAAGTCCTTTTAATTTATACTCACCTGGTTTCTGTTCGGCCCCTCTTCCTCTTCAGGCAGAATCCACGTGCCCTTATAAAACTCCCTGACCCTGAGCTCCAGCTGCTGGGACTCCCTCCGCAGCCTCTCATAGTCTGGAGCTACAGCTGATGGCCTCTTCTGCTCCACAGCATTGTCCACCGTCACCTCGTCCTCGAGGTCATCTTCATCTAACTCCTCCTCTTCCTCCACCTCCTCTTTTCCTTCTTCTTCTCTTCCCTCAGCATAGGGAGAACCCAGTGAATGATCGGAGCCATACAGGAACGTTAGCGTCTCATTGGTACACCACTCTTTTAATGTTTTTTTCAAGCACTCGAGAAGATTCAGCCGCACCGAGTCAGGTTTGGCTTCAGCATGGTTCTTCAGTAGATCTCGTAGGCCTGCCGCCCCCCTCTTGCTCATACCCACCTGGGTGATGTTGAGGCCTGGCTGGTTGTGGCTGTTCCGATTAGTGGCATTCAGAGCAGAAGCAGGCAGATGTTTGCTTTCTGCTGGAAGGTTTGAGTGAGGAGTGTTGTGAGTGACTGCCTCTGATAAACTGCACAAACTCATCTTAGCAGTAGTCTCTTCCACATCGAGGAGCTCAGATAACTCTCTCTCGTGTGGCACTGCCTGGTCAGTATGTGTTCTCTGCAGCTCTTTGGGTTTTTCCACATCAGTTCTAACTTCAGTTTTACACACAAGTGACTCTTTTCTTTCCTCATCTTCTCTCACACTTCTCGGCTCCTCTGTATTCTGACTTTGAGGATGTTGGGTCTTCTCTTCATGTCCCTCTCTGGTGTTTTTCTTTCTCCTCTCAGACATCCTTTGTTGCCCTTTCTCGTCCGCATCTGAGCGTTTAGGCAGGTCACCCCAGTGCACCCGGGGTCTCTGCTGCCTGGAGACCACGCTAGAGACAAAGTCCTGCTCCTGCTCGCCGTCACTGATGTCACTGTGGCTGCCTCCTGCAGGAGGCTCCTGAGAGCTGCAAAGGTCCTCATGCTGAGCAGCCAACGAGTTCTCGATGTCCTCCTCTTTTAGACGCCTCTGAGACAGAATCACCTCCTCACCAGAGCTCCCACTGGATGCACATATGTAACCTTGGATCAGTCTTTTTATGAATGAGGCTAAATTTGGAAAACTGGAAACACTGAAGCTAGTACGTACCCATCTCCTTGCTTCAACAACTTTATTTCAGGAGGACTGAGAGAGAAAGGGAGCAAAGACATTATAGAGAACATCACTACATTGAATGATTTGATCAATCAGGTGCTTTAGGGCAGAGATGAGAAGCAGCACACACACCTTTCATGTTGCCGAAGCCAAAGAGGCGTCTTTGGTATTTGTAGCTCCAACGTTTTGGAGGCTTTGTAGCAGAAATTACTGCAAAAGCACTAAACACAAAAGAAATAAAGACCCAAAATGTTTCTTTAAGCAGCTTTTGGTTGGTGTCAAAAATAAATAAAAACTTCAGGTAGAAACACTCACCTTGCGCTCTGTGATGTCGTACACCTTATTCGTCTTAGTAGAAATTTTGTATTGTTGAGCTGGGATCTAGAAAGCGAACAGCAGCATGGACTCAAGCATGACGTATGAGACACAAGGATGTTTAATATTTGCAAAGAAGTGCAATATCAGCGGTCTTACGTGGCCCAGTTTATTAGAACAGATGGGATAACCGCACAGTTTAGCAATGCATCTCTCCTCCACAGCATCTCTGTAATTAGCTGGGGTGATCATCTTGGCCTGTGAAGAAAAGAGAACTCGGTTACTTTGACTTTGCAGCTTTTTTCCACTTTGAATTTGTAGAAAGTGAATATTTGGGGAATAACTGGAAATCATATTATATAAACTCATCTAATATGTGTCATAATCATATAACCTCCAGGTTATTACAGGTAATCCTGTATTAAATATCCATCCAGCCATCCTCTTATCCAGTTGAGGGTGGTGCTGAGTCCATCCCAAATGTTATAGAGTGAGAGGGAGAGTCCAAGCTGGACAGTTCACCAGTCCATCACAAGGCTAACACACAGACAGACACACACACACATCCATTCACACCTCCAGCCAATTTAGAATTAACAAGTAATCTAACCAGCAAGAAAGCCTGGCTATGGTGAAATTCCTTCAGAGTATACCCATCAGGTCCTTCTTGCTGTGAGGTGATACTGCTAACTTCTGCCAACAGTAATGCGGTGTGTTAAAATTCATAATAAGTCTAACACACTATAAAGCCAGGCCTGATATCATTATACTGCCAAAAGTATTTGCTCGTCTGCCTTTACATGCATATGAACTTGAGTCACATCCCATTCTTAATCCATAGGATTTAATATGTCTGCCTTTGCAGCTATAACAGCTTCAGCTCTTCTGGGAAGGCTTTCCACAAGGAATTTTTTTTACCATTCTTCCAGAAACACATTTGTGAGGTCAGACACTGATGTTGGATAAAGCCTGGCTCACAGTCTTCTAATTCATCCCACAGGTGTTCTATCAGGTTGAGGTCAGGACTCTGTGCAGGACAGTCGAGTTCTTCCACACCAAACTCACTCATTCATGTCTTTATGGTCCTTGCTTTGTGCACTGGTGAGCAGTCATGTAGGAACAGGAAGGGGCCATCCCCAAACTGTTCCCACAAAAGTTAGGAGCACGAAATTGTCCTAAATGTCTTGGTATGCTGAAGCATTAAGAATTCCTTCCACTGGAACTAAGGGGCCAAGGCCAACTCCTGAAAAACAACCCCACACCATAATCCTCCCCCCCTCCACCAAAATTTACACTGTTCTCCTGGCAACCACCAAACCCAGACTCATCCATCGGATTGCCAGATGGAGACGCATTATTCATCACTCCAGAGCACACATCTCCACTGCTCTAGAGTCCAGTGGCAGCATGTTAAACACCACTGCATCTGAAGCTTTAGATTATGCTTGGTGATGTAAAGCTTGGATGCAGCTGCTCAGCCAGGGAAACCCATTCTAAGAAGCTCTCTACATACTGTTCTTGAGCTAATCTGAAGGCCATATGAAGTTTGGAGGTCTGTAGCAATTGAGTGTAAAAAGTTGAAAACATCTGCACACTGTGAACCTCAGCATCCACTGACCCCACTCTATGATTTTTACGTGGCCTACCACTTCATGGCTGAGTTGTTGTTGTTCCCAGTCACTTCCACTTTGTTATAATCCCACTAACAGCTAACTGTGGAATATTTAGTAATGAGGACATTTCACAACTGTACTTGTTACACAAGTGGCATCCTATCATGGTACCACTCTGGAATTCACTGAGCTCCTTAGAGTGATCCATTCTTTCACTAATGTTTGTAGAAGCAGTCTGCATGCCGAGGTGCTTGGTTTTATACGCCTGTGGCCATGGAAGTGATTGGAACACCTGAATTCAATGATTTTGATGGATGAGTGAATACTTTTGGCAATACAGTGTAGGGTTATGTGGACCCAATCCAAAAGCCCCAATCACACAGACCTCATGGCTATTATAGCACTGTAAACTGCAGATGGAGCCATGTGCAGATACTGTAAGAGTCTAATCAAATCATGGCAGAAAGAGACAGGATTAGTGTAGGGAACAGGACCAGCGTATGGAAGGCAGAAAAAAGGAAGTGTACCTAAAGCTTGTGTCATGTCTAAATTTGCCTGTGATACATACACAGTCAGCTAGGAAGTCCTCAGCCACACTGTCGTCCAGGAGGCGCTCCACCACCTTCAGAGCTCTCCTCTCCAGCTCCAGCTTCTCCCTCAGCTTCTCCTTCAGCTCCTCTCTCCTGACACAAAACACACATTTGAATAAGTGTTTGTGTTTACTCCACAACCTAGCAGTTATGGTTAATGTGTAAAGCCAGCCGGGCATTAGCACTGATACTAGCTGAAGCATCCAGGCCTCGGGTTTCCCACCTTCTTGCTTCTTCCTCAGCCGTCAGCGTTTTGACTCGTTTCCCACCTACGACACAAACAGTAAATAAGTAACTACCGAATCTCTGAGGTGCTCAAGCAGCCACTGAGCAACTACACATACCAGCTGCGGGATATCAGAAAACACGTTTGACTGCCCCAGTGCTGCAAACACGTCTCTAAAACCTGACACATAAATGACCAAAATGACCACCACTGTTAACGAACCCTTGTTGGAAGCCCTTTTGGAGCCCCCGCTCCGTCTCCTCTCCTCCGTCTCCATGCTCCTTCTATTTTCTGTGTATTCAACTTTGACCTGTGACGTGTCTCAAACTACGGCAAGCCCCGGCGGTCAATCGCAGCTTTCAGCGTGCTTTGGTTAGTTTTCACCGGGCTGTTCGCGGAAGGGAAGCCGAAGTGGAGGGTCTGCATCAGCGCCGTCCTGCTTGCATCCACAGCGCTTAGCGGCGATCACCGTGTTCGGCTGGCCAGGATATCAGTGACTGTTCCGCTAATTCAGAGGAGGATCAGCATCCGTCCTGCTCTGTTGTGTTCACAGCGACACAGGCACAGGGCTTACCTGACCTCTGACACCTGTGAACGAGCAGCTCTTTGATTATCAGCTAACATTGCGCGCAGTATTTGAAGTGTCCCGTTAGTCTGAGGATAAAGCCCGTATGAAGACAGCAGGGATGGCTCTGGAGCAGCTGAGTGAGGTGGTCCAAAGATGCGTGAGTATTCAACACATCCCCTCCTTGAGACTGATATTCACCCCCTAAACAGTATGTTAGCACTGACCTGGATGCTTTCATACAGGTGTACCCACTGCGCGAATGTGCATAAATCCCTTTCAATACTCCCGCTGGGGAGCAATATAGAAAAATAATAATAGACCGTGCTGATATGATCTGGAGTTGTTTTGTGTCTCCAAACAAAGCATCTTCCAGGTGTTTTCTATCCTTTTATAAATTATTTGTCTCATTTTCATTGTTGTGCTGCTATTTGTTGCCTTGAGGCGACTGTGTGTTATGATTTGGCGCTATATAAATAAAATTGAATTGAATTTTATGTCCATTTTTATCTCTTTTAACTTTATTTCTCTTCATTTCTATTTCTTTTGCATCCTATTTTTGGTTGTTTTGTGTCTCTCTGTATGGCATGTATTCAGTTAAGTTCATTTTTTTGTATATAACAACAGTTTACAACAGCAGTTGCCTCAAGATGCTTTATATGTGAAGGTGAAGACCCTACCGTGTTTGACAGAAAACCCCAACAGTCTGAGGATCACTTATGAGCTTGGTGATGGTGGGAAGGAAAAACTCCCCTTTAACAGGACGAAACCTCTGGCAGAACCAGGCTCATGGAGGGGTTAGTCCTCTGCTGCAACCGGATTTGGGGTGATGGGAAAGAGAGGACAAAAAGAGAGCATAGTGAAACAAGACACTGTGGGACTATAAGCTTTATCAAAAAGCCGGATCCTAAAAGTAGAGAAGGTGTCTGTCACCTGAACCCAAACCCAAAGGGTAATATGTTACAATTATGTCTTTAACATATTTGATAAAATGTGAGATATATACAGTATTCTGTAATTCTGGGATAAGTACCAGGTTCCCATGACTGCCTGGGTCACAGGTTCGGAGGGTTTGTTCTGAAATCTGTCCTCGGTATAACTTCTTTTACTATCTGGGTTTTAGTTGCACCTTTACATTCAGTCTCTAGCTCACGTGGTCTTTTAAGAGGAATGATATTCCAGTGATAGGCGAGGGAGAGGTTTTTGTTAAGAAAGGATAAAATGCAAAAAGTTAGCATGCATAATATTTATACAGTCACAGGACACCTGCAAGCAGAGCCATATAGCTGAATTCCAGTCTGATCCTACTGTTAATGAGAGACTTCGATGTATCTTAAATGAGTTTAAAAACTGAATCCAGACCATATAAATTAAAGTTTATACAATGATCACACCAAAAGGCCACATTCAGGAGAAAAACTGCTACTAAATTAACCTTGATGACCAATTTGTCATCAATTTGGCTGCAGTTTAGTTTAACATTGATTTCTACTTGTGAAATGTTGTGAGAAGTGCCCACTGGATGCCAGGAAAAGTATTGGGATTATTTGGTGGTTTTTAATTTACATTGATGTAAAAAAAAGTCTCAAATTATTAACAATGCATTATCTGTAAATTAATAAGCAGTGTGAATTGTTTAATAACTGTTTTAAAATGTCTGTTTTCTCTGTTCTTACCCATTTATTTCTTTCTCTTTCATGCAGCAAGCACTCGCAGATGACAGCTACACCACCGAGGATCATGACATCTTCACGATTGCTGGGCGGACGTGCATCGAGGAGGGAAACAGCACGCAGGTTCTCAGTATTGTGCTGGATGAAAAGAATCAGGTACACTCTTAAAGCTCACACCAGTCACTGCTTTGTGAGCGTGTTGGACATTGAACTGCATAACAGTCGTTCCTCTGTGTAGGACATGGTGAGATGCATGGGTTGGAACCTGCTGCCTCCACTGATCCAGGTCCTGCTGAAGAAAGAAGACAAGAACCTTCCTCAGTGTCTGGCCATTTTCAACCACCTGCTGGAGGTCTGTTAATGTATAGTTAATGTCAGCGACACACTTCTGATCCACAGTACACTACCCAGAGTTACAGGACTCGATGTAAGATAAAACTCCAGTTATGAATGTTGGATGAATGCTGCATTTAAAGGGTGAGCTTTGATTTTCCAGACATGCAGACCCAAAGAGCTGCTGATTGGTCTTTTGGAGCTACTGGAGCAGGATGCTCCTGATATGATAGCAGAGAGTCTCCATCTGCTGTTGAAGCCTCTACAGAAAGGTAAAGAAAATTTGTAATGATCTTTGTTACAGGTGTGCGCTCTAAAATAGTTGCATTTTTCCAACTAGGTGTGGAAAAAAAATGTCTGCATTGCTTCATCTTGCAATGCATTATTAATACATTGAATTTTTTTTATTATTTTTTATGATAACTTCCTTGCAATGTGTCAAGCATTGCTGAATGGCTGTATTTTAATGTCATCGTTATTGTCATGTATTCTCTGATTCTCTCCTCTGCCTCCCTTTGTGTACTCTCAGTGCTGCTGGGCCTGGGCAGCCGTAAGGCATCATCCTTGGGCATGGCGCTGTCCTCCGTGCTGGACCAGGCGGCCAAACTGCCTCTCCCTCACACCAAAGAGCAAGAGGAGCATGACGTCTTTTCGTTTTGCCGTTGCTGCACTGACATGATAGATTTCGTCGGCCCTTTTGTTCAAGAAGTCAGGCATAACCTGCTGAACAATAAGATGCAGAATGAGACCACAAAAAAGACTGTAGGCAGGCAGGAGAAGGATAAAGAAGATGAGCTGCAGACAGAACTTCTGAAGTTGTGAGTGAAAAATCTGTTTTCAAGCTCAGACTCACATTTGATAGTTCGACATGACGTTATAGGCTCCTGATGATGTTGAGGCTGACCCTGTATCTATCGCTTCTGCAGCTGTATGAAATGTCTGAGTCATCCTCTGTTGGAGGTGCAGCTCAAGGATCCTGACACGCTGGCTCTGTCCCCCCTCCGGACTTTTGCCTCTGAGATTTTGGTAAAAACATTTTTCAAATAATAATGTAATAACTGGTTTCTAATATGTCATCAGTCCTTCATGTACTCACATCTGGCAGATGTTGTGGCAGATATTTGTTAGATGTGTTTAATTGTAGTTTTCTATCGATGTGTCATGCAGAACATCCTCGGTGCTATCGGGGAGTCCCTCGCCGGGCTCGTGCACCGGCCTCTCTTGAAGAGAAAGCAGGTTCCCGGCTTTCTCGAGGAGGAGGTGCGTTATCCTAAAGAGTCTTTGGCCAGCTTGGCTCATCTGGTGTTTGTCCATCATCTGGCTGCAAGCACTTTCCCCACTGTTTTCAGGTACTTTGAGAACATATTTTTGACTGGGGATGCACAATACGGGATTACTCACACTTGGCTTGAAACAATCAACTTTAAGAACAATGATGGAAACATTTAAATCGATTTTTAATCCTCCCAACACTCTGTATTGTCTCTACAGTCCAGTGTTCAGTCTTCGATGTAACATAGAGCACGCCTCTCTCCTCCTGTCCAGGTAAACACATGAAATAATAATATTATTAGTATTATAAGCGTCATTGGCTTTTTACAAAAGAAGAAGCTACTTTTGGCCACTCCCTCATTCACAGAGGGTCACCACAGTGGGGACGCTCCACATGTTTGATTTGTGTCGCCTCCCAGAATAGGACCAGGGATCATTCGCTTGTTAGGCAAATGTGTAAACTACTACATTATAGAGCCACATGTAAATAGTTGGTGTATGTAATGATTTTGAGTCGAGCCCCATAAACATTTTTATAACTTGTCATCAATAATGTTTTCTTTTTCTTTTTTTAATAGAACTGAGGAGTCCAAGCTTCAGAAAGGACTGGTAAGTGATGTAACATTTTATATTAATTTATTTTACATACATTTTAATAATCCTAATCACAAAAGCAATAGGTGCTCATAGCATAACTTGTATGACTTGTATTTGATGCTATATCCTTCCATGGTGATATTTTATAACACAGAGCATGTTTAAAAGTTTAAAGGGAACTATTGTGTGTTTTCTTATTTTCTGATATGTACTGTTACCATCTTGGATGCTCATATTCAGCACGGCTAACATTTCAAATAATGGGGTTAGTGTTTGCAGAGGCTTTAGCCTCTAAAACTCTTGGTTCACAACATTTTTTTTTCTATTCCACCCAATCAGAAGAAGCCAAAAAGAAGAAAGGATGATTTTTTTAAAAACCTGTAATTCATGCAGAACTCTTCTAATAGAGTCCCAAATGAAATTGAGCTGAAATAAGTACGATAGGTCGCCTTTAATGACACAGAATATAAAACTAGAGTAGCAGGCTCAGGAGGCTGTAAGGGCTCAGACCCACCAGGAAAATGGCAGAGCAGATAAAAAATGGAAAGATCTTTCCTAATCCTTCCTGCTGACGGGGCAAAAAAAAAAGTAAACTGTGTTACTTAAATTTTCTTTTGCACATTAACATAAATCTCCAGTCCAAATTTCATCAGTGTATGATGGATGTGCGTCACACAGGAGCTGTATGAGAAAAGTTTGGTGCGGGTGGAAGACAGCAGTCTGCCTGCAGATCTGCTGGAGATCAAAGCCTTCCTCACAGTCCCTCAGGTGAACGCAGTCGCTTTATCATGGAGCTTTAACTCTGTGGCGGTTCTCCTGTTGTGCTCTGTGTTGTGTTATTAATGCCAGTGTTTGATTTCAGAACTTAATAAAGGTCATGACGATATGTCCAAAGCATGAATTGGTAAGTCTTTAATTGAGTGATTTTGAGGGAAGAGGGGGGTGTTTTTATTGTAATGTCAGATAATTTGACTTTTACATCCATTAACTTGCATTTGTGTTGCCTTCATCTAGTTTTTGTAAACTAGAATGAGACTTTTTATGTTGAGAATAGATCTTGACATGACTTCTTTCGGCCTTCAGAGAACTAAAGGACTGAAAGTTTTCCAGCTGAGCATTGATAAGTTTAACACTGAAGCCAAGTACAGATTCTTCCAGTGAGTTCCACCTTTCCTCCTTAAAAAGTTAATCAGAAACACATCCCTCTGTGCCACTTCTCACTGCTGTGACCCGCATTCTTGTTTCAGGTACATGTTGAAGACAAGTAATCACTCAGGAGTTGAAGGCTACATCATTAAAAACATCAGGAATCAGATAGACATTGCCCTGCAGGTGAAGATCTATCCGTTAGCTTGGTTGTCAGTGTGGGTTGTGTTTAAAATTTCCTGGAGGGCCTAAAAGAAAAGTCTGTCTCTGTTTCTCTGTTCCCAGCCGGGTAACAGTAACGTCTGGTTTGAAGGGGTTCAGCTCCTGCCTCTGCTGCGTAAGGTTCTTAGTCTTCCAGATGGCCCAGAGACTGACCTCCTGCAGTACCTGGACAGGTGTGTGCACACACTGTAATGCACTGTTAAAAAAGCAGGTGCATAATACATTTAAACGAAAATGTAATTAGACAAAAGTTAATTAGACAGTTCTGTGTAATCAAGAGGACAGTTAATGAGGTAATTCAGCTAATAATATAGTAATATTTCACTGCAGAAAATAGCTAGGATTAAAAATGTTTTATAAAGTTTTTTTCCTTAATGGGCTGCTTGATTTTTTTTTTTGTGCTTTTTAATAAAAACTGTGCAGTAAGTCTAAACAAGTAGTAGTATTGCTGTTGGTTTTTGAGTCTGATACTGATATTTAAAAAGCCAATAAAATATACACTCACTGGCCACTTCATTAGGCACATTTTTCTAGGGTACCAATTGGACCTCCTTTTGCCTTCAGAGCTGCCTGAACTCTTCATGGCATGGATTCAACAAGGTGCTGGAAACATTCCTCAGAGATTTTGGTCCATATTGACATGATAGCGTCACACAGTTGCTGCAGATTTTTCAGCTGCAAAACAATGTGCCAAGAAAATATCTCCCACACCAATACACCACCAGCAGCAGCCTGAACCACTGATACAAGGAAGGGTGGATCCATGATTTCATTGGTATTTTTTATGCCAAATTCTGAGCCTAATGTCTGAATGCTGCAGCAGAAATCAAGACTCGTTTCATGGTTCAGTGTGTTGTGGATTCAGAGATGTTCTTCTGCATATGTTTCCTGTGGTGGTTATTTGTGTTACTGCTGCCTTCCTGTCAGGTTGAAGTACTCTGGCCATTCTCCCCTGACCTCTAACATTTTTTTTTCTTTTTTTTTTTTGGACCGTTATATGTAAATCCTAGAGATGGCTGTGTGGGAAAACCCAGGCAGATCAGCAGTTTCAGAAATACTCAGACCACCAACAACCATACCATGTTCAGAGTCACTTAAATCACCTTTATTCCCCTTTCTGATGTTCAGTGTGAACTTCAGCAGGTTGTCTCGATCACATCTTCACTGGGTTGCTGCCATGTGATTGGCTGATAAGATATTTGCATTTATTAGCAGTGGAAACAGTGTGGTCGGTGAGTGTATACAGGAGCCTGATCATTTAACATTCAAAAAGAAACAATCTTTCTGGATAAGTACTTTAAAGGTTTGGAAATTTCTAGAAAGTGGACAATGGTCAAGAAATATTGTGTGTTGATCTCTACAGAGTCATGGAGTCTCTAAACCTGCTGCGTTACCTGGTCATCAGAGACAAAGTGACAGAGAACCAGGTGAATGCAGTGTGAAAAATTTTGAGGTTTTAAATAAAGTTTTAAATCAAAATCCCATTCACCTTCATGTGGGTCTCTACGGGTATATAAAGCTTCATCTCTGCTCTCTGCTGCAGACCGGCATCTGGACAGAACTGTATAAAATAGAAGATGCATTCATGAAGCCCCTGCGTGTTGGGCTGAACATGTCCAGGGCCCACTATGAGAGGGAGCTGCAGAACACGATGGAGACCAAGAAGAACAAAGCCAAAGGTCAGATCAGGGACACTGATTTTAATTTCCCCCTTCCAAGTACATCGTAGAAGCTCTATGCATTCACAGGAGTCCAAGGAAATACCAAGGGCCTCTATTTTGTAGGTACCCTGGCTTCCTTATCCCAGGCTCCTTGTGACTCATCCTCACTGCAGTACTTTATGAATGGCCATTTTTCCCCCCAGCATGCATCATCAAAAATATTCAGGTGAGGCTTTCTGACGGCACTCGTTTTTCCACAGAGTCTGCACTTTCTGTGTCTGTTGGTGACGAGAAGCTGCCGAACATGACACCAGAGTCACAGGTTCAGGTGAGTAACTCAATCAAATGGCATCATATTGTTTTTATGAGCAGTGAGATGAACTGACTGAATTTTCACGGGTCCTGACAGGCTCTGCACTCAGCCCTGCACACGTTTGACATGATAGAGAGTGTGTTGGCGCGGATAGAGGAACTCATTGAGGTGAAAGACAACCTATAACCTGACTGCAGCTGCCAGAGATCCGCATCATCTCAGGGCCTAACAAACAATCTTATTTGTTGCAAAAGAACATGGTTGTATCATTTCAGTGGACAAACTCTGCACTGATAGTTTTTTTGTTTTACAGTGTAACTCTAAAATGTTGTATAGATTGTTTATTAAAGGTAGAACTGACACAAGTTTGTATCAGCTCTGTAACACACTTTTGTACACACAGGTTAAATCAAGTGTTTTCATTCCCGATGTAAGTGCAGTGTTTTCTAAGTAAAAAATTTTGGTTCGATGAATTCATTTGTAACCTTTGGCAGCACAGTGGTTTTGTCCTGAAGCTCCAGTTTCTCCTGCCATCATAGAACATGTTAGGTTAATGCTTCCTGTGGCATCACATGTAACAGAATCCCTTAAAGGCAAGTCTAGTTTTGCTACGTAGCCTGGGGCCGGACACGGGTGAGCGTTAAAGGTCATCAGTAAAATCATTAAAAACATCACTTCTAAAAGCACGCAGGCAGCCAGATGCAAAGGTAGGGGTGATGCGATACTATCTGTTAAAATCTTGAGGAAGCCTAGCTGCTCCGTTCTGCTTCTGTTGAATGTGAGGCACTTTGCATTGATGCCAGAGAGAGCTGTAATTGTCCAGTCCTGAGAAAATAAATGTGTATGATTTTCTCCAGATATGACCAAACGTGACTTTGAGCACCATTTGGCTGAAGACCCCATTAAGGTGATTATTGTTTAAGTTTTATTCAATTCTGACCAACACCGTGAACGAACAGACACACAACGGATGTCTCACCACAGGAGCAACCGGATGAGTTAAAAACTCAAATGAATTTAAACAGTTTATGAAGCAGATTGTTGTTATAAAACCTTCACTTAATATAAGCTGTTAAAACTTTTTCATTATTAAATTATTTTAAAATGGCTTTGCCATATTTGCTTATATAAATAATTAATAAATACACGACTACAACCCACTTTACAGCCACATATACATCAGAATTTCTACCCCAGGTTATTAAAAAATGCTGAGCTTTCTCCTGACTTCAGGTAACAAAAATGAAAGCACAACCAGGTAGAGTAAACGGGAGACATGATTTTGTTTTTGTTTTTGCCTTTATTATGAATCTGAACTGGGGCAGACTGTTGAGTTTTCAGTGTTTTAAATAAATAAACTGGGATCATACACACGTTCTCATGCCGCAACATTCATACAAACACAGATGACATTTATGTGCACCTTCAAATTAAAAGCCTTTTTGTAGTTGGGGAACTACTCAGTGACTCAGGAGTGACTACTGTAATTGGATGGGAAAAAACTGCACTACATCACAGGGATCAAAAGTTCTCCCTAATGCCCCATTATCACGTTTCTACATAACCACAGAAACACTACATGACAGCCTGGGACGTCAAAGTTTTACTGACAAACAGATTTCTGGTGCTCTGACCGCACAGTTTCACAGGTCTTTGAACAGCGGGTGCTGTAGAGCCCGAGTAGCTGTGATCCTGGTGGAAGGGTTCAGATCCAGCAGCTTATCTAGCAGGTCGTAGGCCTCATCAGGAACTCTGCCCCACCCACCCTCATCCTCCTCCACCTTTCTCTGTGTTGGAAGGCGAGCTGTGGCGTTTTTACCGTCTGAATCTTTCTGGTTGTTTGGATGGCTACACAGGAGTGCTGCAGGATTTTCACCTGCTTCCTCTTGGTGTGGTTTGAATGTTGCTTCAGTGGGCGTATCATCTTGGATCTTGCAATGATGGGTCTTAGAGGAATTTCTTCTAGCTTCAGGAAGTGGTGTGACTTTGTTATCCGGTGATGGCCTCCGTCCTCTGAGCGTCTCGCACAGGGTCCTGAGGTCCTGTCGAGGGAGCTCCCGACTGCACACCACTGCTTTACCTGAATGAGATTCAATCCCAAAATACAAAGTTTACTCGTAACTGAGGTACGATCCTGTTTCTGAAAATGTGGGACACTGTTTAAAAGCAGTACACATTTGAACCATCTAATGGCTGAAATAGTTGTTTTCTGTTTGTTTGAGGTTTTTTGTTTTCTTTTTTTGCTCACTTTTAATTTTATCCCAGCAACAGTTTCCAAAGAAACTGGACTGAACTGTAGAGCTAAAAAGAGCATCCTAGATAGATTGCAGACACAGGCTATAATTTAAGAAGAACTAAACTTAAAATGAAAAGATTTGGGGTATTTAATCATCTACAGTGCATGATATCAAAGGATTCAGAGTATTTGGGGAAATTTTTGGACATGTTAAGCTATTGTTGTATGGCGAGATTTTCAGGCCCTCAGGAGGCACCGCATTTACAACAGACAATCCTGTAGAGGAAAAAGCCAGCATCTGCGATGGGGATCTGGAGATTAACCACCATTAATACTGAAAGGTTTTGGAGCATCTGCGTAAAGCTTTTTCAGGGGCGGTCCCGCTTATTTCAGCAAGACAATGTTGAACCACGTCCTGTACTCAGCATGACTTTGAGGTAAAAGCACAGGTGCTAAACAAAAATGTCTCCAGATCCAGACCATTTTCAATTCAATATATGCTCTAAATAATTTGTAAATTGATGTTTTTGTTTGCAGCACGGTGGCATGGTGGTTAGCACTGCTACTAGTGTACCCTGCCTCTCGCGCCCCCCGAACAGGATAAGTGGAAGAGAATGGATGGATGGATGTTTTGGGTTTTTTTTACATTTTATACAGCGCACCAACTTTGGAAACTGTGCTGTAGAATATCGTTCCACTGCAAGATTACAGTGACTGATCTATGGCGATGAACAGCCTGCAGGATTAGTCACAATGCAGAAGCAGAAGACTGTTTGTGGTGAGGAAAAAAAAATATCAATACGCACCAAATGACTTGGCAGCCTTGATGGTCTCTCTGGAGCCTCGTATGGTCATGATCTGAGCAAGCGCAATGAGGTCATCGCTGGCTTTAAAGAATGGGTAGCGGCCACTGAGCAATGAGAGCAGGATCACACCAGCTGACCACATGTCTATGGCTGTAGTGCAGGATGACAGGACAGAGCAGAGTACAAGAGTACAGATTAGCAACAGTAGCAACTCAGCACATTAAGATATGTAGACACGGTTAAGACGACCTGCTGAAGTTCAAACCAAGCATCAGAATGGGGAAGAAAGGTGATTTAAGTGACTCTGAACATGGCATGGTTCTTGATGGTCTGAGTATATATACACAACCAAGGTATGCAGAAGAGCATCTCTGCACCCACAGATGGGCTACAGCAGCAGAAAGTGGCAGGCAAGTATATGTATTTGCATTGTTTTTAATCATGTCTATCTGTAACGACTTGAGATACCCACCTGTGCCTTGGTTGGGACACTTTGTGAGGACTTCTGGTGCTCTAAACCCTGGAGTTCCAGCCCTGGGTGCCACCTGCGGCTTTCTTCAGTCAAAAATAAGGACAGTAATGAGGTATTACATCGGAAATGGCACAAAACAGAAACTAAAGACCTATCTAGTTTAATGCAGGAAGCTTGGAACAAGAATTTTGTTTACATAAGAATTTTTGTTCCTGTACAGCTGAAACTAAAACTTTATCAAATCATATTTCTGATGAGAACATACAGGTGTTTCAGTGTCTACAATGCCACCCAAAATATGCCCCATTGGTGAACAGGATGTACAATGTTTTGTTACCTAGACAAGCAGATATTGCAGACCCTGTCAGTAAGGTAGCAGTGACAGGTTAGGCCTTGCTGTACTGGTTTCTGACTGCTGTTCTGGGTCCTGACAGGGAGGGGAGCCCGGGTGGCTGAAGAGTACTTCTGGCTGGCTGCATCCTCTGTTCTTCTTGGTTTTACCACCTAAAAAGTAATAATTCATTTTTAATGGCACCTCTGTGACACCTTACATCATTTAATGAAATGTAATGACACCCAACAGTAAAAGTCGCAGTAGGGAACAGAGTGTAGCTCTGTAATGAGTTAAAATTAGAACTGTAGAATAAAACTCCTAAAATGTGGCTGATGGTATCAAAGTGAATAAGCTTGTTTAGCAAGCTTTTAAAGGTTGTTTTGAATTCTGTGAAGAAGCCCTGTGTGTGTGTGGAAGTGAGGGGAAAGAGTTCCAGAGTTTTGGTGCAGCATAAGAGAAGGCTCTAACACCCATAGCGTTCAGGCTGATGAAAGGTAGTGAAAGTAAGCCTGTTGATGAAACCTCCACAGGGAGCAGAAGGGAATGTAAGTCTGGAGGTTAATGAGATACTCCCTGCAATACAGGGAAGACATGTAGAAAGGCTGTGACATGTGCAGTGGACTGGCAATAATCCATGCTGCAGAACTGTACATGAGTTGATTACATTTGTTGGAGATTTGTTTGTGGGTGGTGCCAGGGCTGCACTGTCCTCAAACCGTGATGTGGAAAGAAAAAAAACCCCAAAACAAACACATCTGCATGCAGGTCAGACAACTCAACTATCAGCATAATTTACCAATAATTTACCATAATATTTTGCAGACCACTAGTGAAAAAGTCTTCTTGTTCACTGACAGTTTATAAAAACATTTCTAGTATTGTGCAGTAGTCTCGAGACTTTCTTTGTTTTGCTTGGAAACAAGTGAACAAATTTACTGAAACATGTGCAAACATACATAGAAATAATGTATGTAATTCTTACAAGCTTTAAAGTCAATATTTGGTGTGACCACCTTTTTTTTTCACCACAGTCTGAACTCTCTGAGGCAGCTTTCTTGTCATTTCTTTCAGCAGTCTTCAGGAGCAGGTCTCCAGGCTTCTTGAAGGACATTCAAAGCTCTTCTTTGAATGTTGGCTGCCTTTTGTTCTGTTCTCTGTCAAGATGATCCCACACTGCTTCAATAATGTTGATTGGACACTGTGTGTTTTTCTATCTGGGTATGCTTTAACTGCATTGGCAGTGTGTTTGGGATCATTGTTGTGCTGAAAAATCAAACTGTTGATCAGATGCTTTCCACATGGTGTTGCATTCTGGAACAAAATCTGACTGTACTGTTCAGCATTCATAATGCCGTCAATTTTGATGAGCTTTCCAACGTGACTGGCTGAAATGCAGCCCCAAACCATAACAGAGCCTCCACTCTACAGACGGACCGAGACACTCACTGTTGTACCTCTCTCAGCTTAAGGGCTTGATGCATCTCTCAGCTCTTCTGTCGGATCTTTGCTGTTTGTTTTCCAGTTTAAGAACATAATTTTCAGATAGTGTTCACCTGTGTAGTTTTTTTTTTCTGCCTGTCACTTCTTTTTTTTGTTCTCCGCTTCTCCAGTTTCCTGTTATTTTTTTTAAGGACACACTGCACACCATGATGAGATACGCCAAGTTTTCAGCCAATACCTCTGTGGGAATTACCTTGTTGGTGCAAAGATACAATTTTATTCCTGTTTTGTAGAACCAGTTAAAGAAATGGAAACAAATGATGTGTTTTTGTGACAGGCTGCTAGTAACAAGTGCCTAAAGATACAATTTACAGTTGGTTTGCTCAGTTGTCTATGATGCGTAGACACAACACTGGTTGTGTTTACACTTAAGCAAAAACACTAAACCGTCTAAAAATGGTCAGGTACAAGAACTGGACTGAAAATGAGTGAAAAAGCAGCCAATGATCAAAGAAGAGCTTCAGAAAGTCTAGAGAACTGCTGCTCAAGACCACTTTAAAAATTACAGAAAGCCTGGCTCATTGGAAGCAAAATATAAACAAATGAGGGGAGGCTCAAGACTTTTTGTGCAATACTGGAGTTTTCCCCATTGCTTACTTCTGTCTTAATGGCAGCTTGTTTGGTGTTGGTGGGAGCTGGTGTGCAGCTGTTCAGGTTCCTCTCTCCAAACACAGGCCGTGATGACTTGCGCAGTCCTGTCAAATCCTAAAGAAAAACAAACATGCATGACATGTGAGCAAAACCCAACAGTGTGCAGAAAAAGGAAGCACAGGTGCTTTTATAGCTATCCAAGAACAGCTTCTGTTCTCAATGGACATTCAAGACTGAAAAACGTAAGATAATGAATGAATAAATAAAAACGGAAAAAGTGCAGACACCTTTGTGTGTTTTGTGCGAGAGGTGGTGACAGTGGCGGTAACAGAACGTGCTTTTTTAAACAGTGCTTTTCGAGAGGCTGAAGGAGACGGGGTGGTGGAGGAAGAAGAGGAGGAACATGGTACTTGCTGCCGTGCAGGCAGAGGAAGAGAAACTGAGACTGTGGTGGTTTTTGAAGAAAGTTTAGCTGGTGCTTTGCTCCGCTGTGTGGCCTCTTGTTTCCCTGTGGACCCGCCACCTTTTTGTGATGACCTCTGCCTCACCACCTTCAGCAGCTCAATCTGGGTGTCACATGTACCCTGAGCAAGGCCGAAATCCACCAGTGCGTACCTACGTATACAGTTACACGCGCACACACACACACACACACACACAAAAGTAATGATTAGACATTTTTAAAATAAACTACAATCTTAAAGCTGAGCAATGCTCCAGCACTTCTGGAATGTTCTGGAAGTTCCCAATTAATGGCAAAGTGAAGAGACTCCTTCCTCATCAGATCATCAGCACTACATCAGAATATTAGCCTCAGAATAAACAGCTAAACAGTTTAAACATTGCAAATGTACTGCAGCTACTTACGTTTTCCTCTTTCTGTTATAGAGAAAATTGTTTGGTTTGATGTCTCGATGAATGATGCCAAACTGGTGGATATGTTTCAGGGCCTTTAGCAGGTGGTAGATGTACAGGCGAACCTCTTCAAAACTTAGTGACCCAATGATGTCCTGGTTAAGACATTTTAACCAACATCAACATGGGAACATAATCACAAAAGCAACAGATTGATTTATGGGCTCAGACTGTGTTCATGAAAAAGAAAAAAAAAAGGAACAACAAACAAAAAAAATGTATATATCAGTTCAGTATGCCAATGCATGTCGTCAAATGCAGCATGTAGTAACGAGTGGCAAAGTACATACCACAATGGCTTGATGCTCCATGTAGGGCATTACAATCACCACATGGTCCTCCTTCCTGAAGCAGTAGGTCACCCCCACCACATTCTCTCTGCCTCTGCAAAGTGGATTAAGGCCACAGTTCAGATAACGGGCATCATTTCATTATAACGTGTTACGTCTGCAAGACATGCCAGACTTGGACATTCACCTCCAGAAGCACTCAAACATAAATGCACATTCATTTATATAAAGTGGTGTGCTTGATGCTGCACGTCCTGCCAACCCAGCCATCGAGTACTAAGGCGCGTAGGTTAAGCTGACTCATAAGACATCAGACAAATGAGAAGCCCACGCACCGATTTGTTATGGCATAAAAATAACGTTAAAAGCAAGAAATCCAACAAATGTGTTTTTTTTCCTTCTGATTTTATATTTTTTGGGGGTACTCAGTTCTTTCACAAACACAGTTGGAAGAGCCATTTCTTGTCTTTTTATTTTGATTTGCATTGTTGATTGTAGTTGAGTGTCTACATACTAGAGGGCGGTATAAGGTGACAGGTTAAATAGGGTTGTGAATAATGACAGCCAGGTGTGCTGTTAGCCGGCAGGAAGCACACAGTTTTTTGACCGTCACCATGGGTTTAGGTTGCGTCTATCCAGTAATGAGCCTTTCTGTAGCTGCACGCAAGTTTTTGTATCGAGCTATTAAGTGCTTATTTTTTTACGGACATTGATGTGAAATAAAGGAGATGAGCTTCAGGATGTTGTGGATGGCACTCATTTTTCAACCAACGGAGACGCGTCAATTAAGCAATCACGCCGGCATAGCAGCCACTCAGTAGTGGCCTGTAAGGTGGTGGATCAAGTCACTACAACAGTAATACAACAAAAAGAAAAGTCACTATTTCTGAAGGTGTGCACCCAGCTCCACATGGAATTACAGGGAAATTAAATCCCAATCCAATTAAAATCCCTGCATTATCTGTTGAATAAGAAAAAAATTCACTCACCATCCACTTTATTAGGTACACCTGTTTACCTGCTTGTTAATGCAAATATATAATCACCCAATCATGTGGCAGCAACTCAAGACAACCTGCTGAAGTTTCATCAGAATGAGGAAGAAAGGTGATTTAAGAGATTTTGAATGTGGCATGGTTGCTGGTGCCAGATGGGCTGATCTGAGTATTTCAGAAACTGCCGATCTGCTGAGATTTTCCCACATAACCATCTTTATAATTTACAAAGAATGGTCTGAAAAAGAGAAAATGTCCGGTGAGCAGAAGTTCTCTGGGTGAAAATGCCTTGTTGATGTAGACTGCTTCAAGCTAATAGAAAAGCAACATTAACACATGCAGCCACTTATTGTATCCAAGGTATGCAGAAGAGCATCTCTGAACACACAACACACCGAACCGTGAAGCAGTAAGGCTACAGCAGAAGATCACACCAGGTGCCACTCCTGTCAGCTAATAACAGGAAACTAAGGCTACAGTTTACACGAGTTCACCAAAATAAGACAAGATTAGAAGAATGTTGCCTGGTCTGATAAGTTTTGATTTCTGCTGCATCATCTGGATGGTCGGGTCAGAAACACCATGAAACCAGAGATCCATTCTGCCTTTTATCAGTGATTCAGGCTGGTGGGTGGTGTAATGGTGTGGATGATAAGTTTCTGGCACACTTTGAGCCCCTAGGTACCACCTGAGCATTGGTTCAACACCACAGCCCACCTGAGAATTTTTGCTGACTATGTCCATCCCTTTATGACCATTTTGTGATGCCTGCCTCCAGCAGGACAATGCACAATGTCAAAAAGCTCCAATCATCTCAAACTGTTTTCTTGAACATGACGGTGAGTTCACTGTACAAAAAAAAATTGACTTCACAGTCACCAGATCTCAACCCAATAGAACACCTTTGGGATGTGGTAGGACAGGAGATTTGCATCATGCATGTGCAGCAACTGTGCTATCATGTCAATATGGACCAAAATCTGATTTTCCAGCACCTTGTTAAATTTATGCTACATAAAATGAGGGCAGTTCAAGATTCCAGTCAGCATATACAATGTTTCTATCCTTTACCTCATGAGATTATAAATCAAGAAAAAAAATTAAGGCAAGAAAAGTTTAGTGATGACAAGAACAAAAAAAATGATGAAACACAAGGTTTAAAAATTGAACATCATGACAAAAAGTCTACAAATAAATATGAAAGTAAGGGAACACTGTCATTTGACCAGGTTTGGTTCCTCAAAAATTATTAGTGACAGTCTACAGCAGGGGTATTCAACTCTAGGCCTCTAGGGCTGGTGTCCTGCAGGTTTTAGATGCGTCTCTGCTTCAGCACACCCGAGTCAAATATAGAAGTCATTAGCAGGACTGGAGAACTTGACTGCATACTGATTCAGCCATTTTATTTAGGTGTGTTATATCAGGGACACATCTAAAACCTGCAGGACACCGGCCCTCGAGGCCTGGAGTTGAATACCCCTGGTCTACAGGGTTGCAGTCACAAAAACCTGTTAACATAACATAAACAGTGTCAGTGTAATTAAGTTTCAGTGTTGGTCTCACCCTGCAACTGTGAGACACTGAAGCTCAGCAGCAATGCGTGTAGGATGGCTAGTTGGGATGAGGTGCTTCAGTGCAAACATCTCTCTCGTCCCATCTCGCATCTGTGCCTCACCTAAGTATACTGAGCTGAAGGTACCTAATGAAAAGACACAAATGTCATCAGCACTTCTCTTCCTCTCCAGTAAATCTCATGAGGTTATTGAGTAAATCGCATTCCTTCTGCCAACAGTATACAAACTCCAAAAGTTGTAGAGAAACTTAAATCGACCATGTACCTTCTCCAATTTTGTCTATGATGCGGAAAACCTTGGCGAGCTGAGGAACAGCTTTGTAAAGAAACTCAATGTCCATCTCCACATCCCCTGGAAGAAAACAAGAAAAATAATGCTACTGTCTTGCACAACATTTAAAATCAGCCACTAACCTAATAGGATAACGTGAGAACGAAGGTGCAAGCACCAGACAATTACTTTGTTAAAGTTTTTTCTAATTTTACATTTCTACTGATCGCAAGCCCGAAGCTACAGTGACAAACACGATGCTTTGCTGCACCAGCTATAATATGATTCCAATATAATGATGCATCTCTACTCAAATATTTCTTTCTAATCACAGGTGTCCAACTCACGGGAAACTTTCCGCTTCCTACGACCTCTGTCAAGTTTTATAATGCATCCGTCTGTGCTGATGTCCTCAGGGGTGCAGACAGGAGAAAACTCCATCTAAAAACCAGAAGAGAGAAAATCGTCAGAGAAATTTACAGAGGGAGGAAAGACCCGGGACATCTTATTCAACTTATTCTGTAGCTATGCGGTCAATTACTGTCTATAAAGTCAAAAGATATGTTGGAGATCGTATAGAGACTTCTATCCACTAGACAATCTACCTGATTAAACTGGGAGATGGATGGAAATCTCTGCAGCGATCGTTACTGACTTCCTAATACAACTAGCATCCCGTTAGCTCGCTAACCGCAGCTGCTAGAGCCAAAACACAAAGAAACTTACCGCCTCAGCTGGCTGTAAAGTCCAAAAGTATTTCAGATGAATGCTTTATAAAGTCACCATGTAGTTCCAACCAATATCTCTACCGGTAAAACTTTAATTATAGACACATATTCCGCACGGGTCGTAGCTGAATAACTTTGTACGGACTTTCGGACTAGAGCTTCTCCGCCAACAACAAACTCCGCGCTAAAAGTGACGTCAAAGAAATCTCGCGTTACAGCAGCAGAAATCACGTGATATCCGTGATAATGAGGCGTAAACTACGCGTGATGTTACACTGTTAAACAACAGTTTAGTATTTTCTAATTAGTTTCTTTTTGTTGGGTTTTGAGTTGTTTGTTTGAATTTACTTTAGTTTCAGTTTACAGAACAGATTTGCGCGTTTGAATTTAGTTTTGGGGTCACTGCCCTGAAGGGACCACTGTTGCCTTCTCTCAGCCCTTGGTATTTATCGAGCTTCTCCTGTTCCTTCCTCTTGATGTTGCCATCTCTTGGTATTGTTACATATATCACTACAGACTTCCTCCTTGGCTTGTCCACCACTACCAAGTCCAGTTGGTTAGCCATCACCAGTTTTTCCATCTGTATCTGGAAGTCCCACAGGATCTTATCTCTGTTATTCTTGACCACCCTTAGGGGCATATCCCAGTCTGACCTCGGGACTTTCAGGTCATACTCGGCATAGATTTTCCTGTATACTATGCCAACCACTTGGTTATGGTGTTCCATGTATGCTGGCTGCTAGCATCTTGCACCCTGCTGTTATGTGCTAGATCATCTCAGGGGCATCTCCTGGGGTCTTGCCTTGTGTGGTAGACACCGGACTCTATCAATCTTGTGCTTAGAGCTTGTTCCTTTGCTGCCATGGATGCTGCTTCTTTCGAAATGAGCCAGTTGAGGTGGTTCAGACATCCGACTAGGATGTCTCCCGGGCGTTTCTAGGCTTAAGTGTTCTGGGAATGTCCTACTGGGGGGTGGCCCCAGGGCAGACCCGGAACACACTGGAGAGACTATATCTCTTGGCTGCCCTGGGGACGCCTAGGTGTCCCACCAGATGACCTGGAGGAGATGACTGGGGAGAGAGACGTCTGGGCTTCTATGCTTTGGTTGCTGCTCCCACGGATAAGCAGAAGAAAATGGATGGATGGATGGATGGCCACTTTTTTAAAAATCTGCCTTTGGTACATGTTGTGCAGGGGCCTGTCCTTCCATGGTGGTTCCAGTTGTTCTTTCATTTCCTCTTTCTTGGGTTTCTGCTGCCTGAGGTATTCACTTCTATCTTCCTGATGTAGTCATGGATCTTTATTGTTTCATCCTGGACAGTGGTTCTGACACTCACTAGTCCTGGGCCTTCTTCATTCTGCTTAGCATACAGTCTCAGGGTGATTTGGGGCAAAACCCTCCATGCATAGTCAGGAGCTTTCTTGTCTTGATGTCAGTGACTTCTAGCTCCTCCTTTGGCCAGCTTATTGTCCCAGCAGGGTATCTGACAACTGGCAGGGCGTAGGTGTTCATTGCCCGGAACATTCTTCCCATTCAGCTGACTCTTCAGGACTTGCCTTACTCTTTGCAGGTACTTGGTGGTTGCAGCTTTCCTAGCAGCCTTTTCATAGTTCCCATTTGCCTGTGGGATTCCAAGGTACTTATAGCTGTCCTCAGTGTCCGTAATGTTTGTTTATGCTAGTGCAGTCCCCTCAGTTCTGACTACCTTCCCTCTCTCTGTTACCATCCAGCTATGCTTCTCCAGTCCGAATGACATTCAAAGGTCACTGCTGCAGATCATAGTGATGTGGATCAGTGAATTCATGTCTCGTTCACTCCTGGCATACAGCTTGATGTAATCCATGTAGAGGAGGTGGCTGATTTTTGCTCCATTCCATAGTTGGTATCCATAGCCTTGTTAATGATCTGGCTAAGGGGGTTTGCTGAGGTCTCCACTCCCAAATTCTAGAGGTAGTCTCTGATAAACCCCACTCTTTGGGAGCGAAAGTTGTCATATTGGAGAATAGAGTTTGGTCCCAGAATATGGAGATATGGGATTGGCACTGGTTGCAAAATCTCATCTTGATATCTCTCTGCATTCAGATTGCCTCCAATGATGACAAGCCTGATTGTCAGCACCTGGGGTACAAGAGGCTCAAAACAAGAATCAACAGCAGAATAAGCTCTCATTGGCAGAGATCTTATTACACAACTAGGATACTAGACACAAAGCTACCTCTAATTAAACTACAAATCAGTTTACATGTTGAGAAGTTTCTCCAAGACTGCACAGAATCATCCAGTGAACACATACTTTATTATGTAAATAAATATATAAATAAAATCACATCCTAAACACTTGTGACAAAACTTGTTTTGTTTACAAAATGAAATAAAAATTCATTTACAACATTCTACAACTCCTGGTTTAAATCTCACAGGAAACAGAAAGCATGTATGCTAACAACATGTTTATATCACGAGTGTGTTCAGCAGTACTTCTAAAATATTCCATCAAATATGCCCACGAAAGCTTCCTCCTCTTTGCTGTTAGTGTTGAACATATGTAAAAGAAAAGAAAAAGAGTATTCATTAATTATGTGAAGAATCACCTATCATATATGTGCAGCATATAGGGTTATTTTTATTATTTGCAGAGAAAATGTGCAATAGGTCTAAATCAAGGCCATTTCCTTTACCTTCTACTGAGAGATGAGCTGGCACTGGGTGGGGCACTCACAGCTGAAAAGAAATCCAACCTTCTGGTCACTTTTGCCTCCTGAGGCTGTTTTAGGAGTTCTAATGGTGTTTCTACTAGGATTTCCTCACTGAAAATGTTTGGTCTCTGCACAAAGAAAATTACAGCCATGACTCATATCTGCACATTAGTGTGACTGCTGGCTGTTACAGAAGCATTAACTGAAGTTAGAAACTTTGCTATTTAATATAGGAAAACTGCATCAGTGAGAGCTTGACTGTGTAAACTGAATAAATAGATAAATAAAAGAATTTGCAAATATAGTGATTAATTCTGCACAAACACACATGCATATCCCCCCGTGCGCACATACATGTACTTTTGGATTCCAGCTGAGTGTGATTCTCTTCTGTGGTGTGAATGTCTGACTGACCGATGAGGGTCCCACTTCTCTGATTTCAGGACTCACATTTGTTAAAATTGACCTGAAATAAGTATGAAAAATATTCAATTCAATTTTATTTATATAGCGCCAAATCACAACAACAGTCACTGCAAGGAATTTTATACTGTAAGGTGAAGACCCTGCAGTATTCTGGAGAAAACCCTAACAATCAAGCGACCCCCTATGAGCAAGCACTTCCAAAAGTTTGAAGGAAAAACTCCCTTTTAACAGAAGAAGCCTCCGGCAGAACCAGGCTCAGGGAGGGACAGTCATCTGCTGTGTCCGGTTGGAGGTGAGGAAAAAGAGAAGAGGAAGAGAAAAGAAAAAACACAGGGAGACAGACCAAAACACAGACTAAGGGTGTAAACACATAGGGAGTGAAAAGAGGGTAGTGGGTCTACAACAGCATAACTAAGGGATGTTTGATGGGCACCTGATCCAGCCCTAACTATAAGCTCAAAAAGGAAAGTTTTGAATCTAATCTTAAAATTATAAAAGGGTATCTTTTGGTGGTTAATATGTACATAATTTTGTGGTCTTACCTCAGTGGTGTAGTGACAGTGGTTGCAGGGGGTTTGGCTTGTGAGTGGCTGAGTAATACTGGTGCTGAAGCCGCAACATAGCCTACACAAAACACATATGCATGTTAATTAAACTATAATATCCAAGGTATAATCCCACATAGGCATGTATGTTAAAGGGTATGAAATGATAATAAAACATTACTGTTTGTGTCACAATGAAGTCCTAATGACTGAAATGTGTGAAAAGCTGATTTCCCCTCTGGTTTCTCCTGAGTGTAAAGGCACTACAGTTAACTCTACCTGGCAGGCTGTTCTCATCATGCTGCTGGATCTGAGGTTTAGCATTAGTTGTACATGAGGTCAGTGCTGTCTCGCTGGCATGCACCAAGTTCTCATCATCGAAATCACCCCAGTCATCCCAGTCATCCCACTCATTTCCAAGGTCAAAGTTGACAGTCGGTATCTGGAGGGATGAAGTATTTTTGCAGAGAGCTCTCTGTTCTGGCACCGCAGTGGACCTCCTTGAGTAAATTGTGCTGGTTGTATTGACTGGGTTTAGATACTGTTTAAAGTTCTGACTCCCAGCACTCATATCTGTGGTCATCCACGCTGAGGAACCTCAACACAGAGGAAAATAAAAGTAAGTCCACTATTTAATCTTGTTTACATGAATAAAACTGTTCCTGAGTAGGTCTGAATTCAATCGAGGGTGGCTGTAGCTCAGGAGGTAGGCAGTTCACAAACTAATCACAAGGGTAGTGGTTTGATCCCTGGCTGCTCTTGTTACCTGCCACAAATTGGATTCAAGTTTTCTTCTGTTACCACAATTCATATAAGAAGTGTCTGCACGTGGACTTCTTTTGAGCAGAACTTGTAACAAAAACACGTAACCCAACAGCTTGGTCTGTCTGCTACTGACTCTGAAGTTATTTAACAATACCTTGATGGTGAGGATGAGCTGCAGCAGCGGTTTGGGAAGGCTCTCCCATCACCATGTTCATGTCCTCCAGATCACAGTCATCATAATCTCAAAAAAAGAAAGACAACAGCTGATGATGATGATGATGATGATAGACAACAGATGATATGATAGAGATGACATTCAAATGTTAGGAATATCTGAAGCTTAGTCATCTTGTTTATGCCACTTGTTTATCTCTGTCAAGGCCATTCAGACTTTCTCTGTCTGGTAGTTCAGCACAGTCTTCACCTGTCAGGTCAGACTGAGGTCTCACTGAAGCTTTACAGAGATTTCCTCCATACCTTCATATCAGATAAAAGAGGGCATGAAAGCAATGTGGGCCATCACATTTCACTGGGACCAAATACATTTTTAGTCATGATTCTCACGAATTTAATGTTCTGTTTTGTTTTTTTTTTACAAGGCTATTAACATCTTTGCACTTAGGAATCAAGACAAATTTATAATATTAGTGTAGCTGTGTATACCAGGAAGCAGGGGGAAGCATCTCTTTGGGTTTGTAAGCAAACTTTTGCATGCTGAGTGGCACAGGCTCCTCAGTCATTTTCATCTAAGGAAATAAAACATCAAACATATTATATTTGGCTTAGAAATACAGACAACCTGCTCTTCGTGTGCAGAAGATGGGTTTATTCACTAAAATACACTTGTCATTTTCTATTATAAGTTACTTTAGTGCAAAATACATATAGACACAGGTGGCCAACAGCAAAGCCCCCAAGCCCCAAGGACTCCCATAAGCCAGAATGACCCACAAGTCATGCAGCCCCTATTCTAGTGGGTATCACCCATACCCCGTTTGTTTGTTTGTTTTCCTCATATATTCAATTAAATTCAGTGTTATTTATGTAGCACCAAATCACAATAACAGCTGCCTCAAGGTTCTTTATATTGTAAGTTAAAGACCCTACAGCAATACAAGTTGAAAGGTGATTTTGCCATCTCTTCGTTAACTTTTGAAGTTTTATTTATCAGCTGTTATAAATGCTAAAAGATCGAGAAATAGTTAATATCACCTGATAATATCAGCCTCCCAATAGATTGGTCGGACCCTAACAAAAATTCTCCATAATGATGTGAGAGACTGATAAAGTCATACAGAAAATAATTACAGATATTGCTGCTAAATGTGTCTCTACAAGTTACTGAACGATGGGGCAGACTTAGATTTTTACAGGACTGCATAGATTCCTGTGAAGATTTTCTTTTTTACATGACTGTATTTTCTATATGCCAAGCACAACCTTAATACATATACTATATGTTTAACACATTTAAAAGCATAGATAAAGTTACTAAAAGTATGCGATGGAGGCTTAGAGACGTTATTCTCGCTCACCTTGAGTCGTTTAACAGGGGTCGGCGCAAATGTGTCACACCGACTCCTCAGGTCTTTCAAATATGAAGAGAAACTGGTTTCTTGATTTGCTGACCTCTTTTTCCCACAACAACACCTACTTTACCTTGGAAGGACATGCATGAGCACTCTCACTGACATGCTGCAGCAGGAAGGACCTCTGCACAGGCAGATTCATCCAATGTGTCATACTTACAACAGTCATGGCCACAGAGATCCTTGTTCTTGCAGAAGTGGTTGCATTGTCTTTTACTGCCTAAATTGGATTGCAAAGCCACATTTAAAAAGAGAAAAAAAATATGCATATGTATGTAAAAATATGAATTTGCCTCAGAAAAAAAATACAATATTTATAAACAACTATTTCACATTAAAACATAAACAAAGTTACCTGTGCCAAAACTACAACTGCCTTCTTCTTCAGCAGATGTGGTGTTTTCCCTCTGAGTTGCAGCCTGATTTGTTGATAGTGGTTTCAGCACAGATTGTGGTCTGCTGGGAGCCTGTGTTATGCTGTGTGGATTTTCAATCCCCAATCTTTGGGCTGCAGAGTAGTACACTGTGAACTTCTGCTGGATGTCCAGGCCCACTACACCAGAAGAAAAGCACAGTAAATGCTCCTTATAAAGCATTGATGCATATCATATGGAGTCCAGTATAAGCATCTGTAGCAAGGATGTACAAAGTGTAACAACTTTGAATTCTCTCGTTTAATTTCAGCCTAAAATTAGACTTTAAATTTCAAATTTTCAATAAATGATATTACTTCACTTCATAAAAATATAATTACAGCAGCACTGCTTGCATAAATTATGAAGAAATGACATAGTGAGCTTTTACTTAAATACACAACATTTGGCTGCTTTCCTCATGCAGTAGATACATTTCTGTTGCAATGTAAATGTGTTTCCATGGGTTACCATATTCTGAGCTGATAAGATGCACACTGATCTCCTCTCCTTTCGTGGCCTTTGCCACATCAATCTTCTTTGACCACCTGCCGCACTTCAGCAGCACCAAGTCCCTGGAAAACAAACATTACACCATATCACAGTTTGCCTTCTTTAAAAAAAGGTGAAAGTCTGTGTTCTGGTGTAGTGACAGAGAAAAGGTGGAAAAGCTTAGAAATGAAAAAAAAAAAAAATTACATTTTTTTGGAGCACAGGACACAATATTTTTTCTCACGTGAGATTCTGCAGAAAAATGACACTGTTGTCAGAGTCTCCGATAATGATGGAGACATAATGGTGGTCCTGAGCTGTTCTCTTGGTCAGCAGCTGCATTTGGTTTTTGAGGCTCACTTTCAGCATGATCTCCGCTGTGGCACTGCTATACCTTGGAAGCTATAAATCAAATAGCTTTAAAGGAACATGATTCAGACCCGCTACCTTTAGTTCACTAATGATGTGGAAATGAACACTTGAATATTTTGATGTAGACGAAAACAGCTAAAATTTAAAAAAGGCTTTCAAATGACATGATTTACATCTAGAAAATATCAACAATTTAAAGGCTGGACCTTCAGTGAGCTAACAGTAAACTGTGCCATTTTACATACCAATAAATAAGATAAGAGGTTATGTTGGCTAAAACACATCAAAGAGAGAACTGAGGTTAACAGAAAGCTCTCCACCTCTGAGAAAATTTAGCTTTAGGAATCTATTTTTTGGAGCTCTGGTGGGAGCAGAGGCACAAATTGTCAAGAACAAACTATGTAAACTTTATTTAGACATCCAGCACAAACATTTAGGTGTATTTGTTTCCTTTTCATTACATTTCTGTTGGTTTGTTTTCCTTTCATGTCTGAAAAGCCATCAGGCTGATGCTGTGATTCTTGTTTATTCACCAATAAAAGTCACTAAAAAGAGAATTACAGAAAAGAATAGCAAACCTCCCCAACCTAATTGTTTTAAATAACAGCCTCAAAGTCTAACCGAAAACAAAATGGAACAATATGCAACAAATACAAAGTGCTTGTGCCTTTGATAACAAAGATCTGCAATGCCATTTACCTGCTCCAGAGTAACTTCATACTTAGGGAGATGTACGACAGATTCTCTGATTTGGTTTCCAAATGGCGGATGTCTATTTAGAACCTGTACAAGGACATAAAGTTAGCAAAAGAGACACCCAAACATTTTGTCACCTCTTTCACTTAGTGCTTATCTTAATATTAACTGAGTGGTTTTGAATAAGCAGAATTAAACCTCCACATTTAGTTGTTGGTATTCAATATCAACCAAAATGTGCCATGTCAACCACAACAGCCACCGAATAGCCAACTGAACAGACAAATTAAAAGCTTTAAGTTATTTAGATCAGATTAATATTATTAGATTATCTTTAGATTATAAAGATTTTTTCTTTTAAATATTACACTGACTGACCAGCTCAAGCTCTCGGGCGTTGGTTTGCTCTATTTTGCCAAAAGTGGTGAGTCCAGCATTCACCATTGCAGTTGACAGAGTTTGACCTAAAACAGAACCCATGTTATTAATGAATGACAATGAATAACTGTAAGTGCAATATACATTTACCTGTCACATTATTAGGTAACCTGTTCAACTGCTTGTTAACGCAAACATCTAATCAGCCAATCTTTGAAGGTGGCGTGGTTGTTGGTGGAAGATGGGCTGCTCTGAGTGTTTCAGAAACAGCTGATCTACTGGGATTTTCCTACACAACCATCTCTAGGGTTTACAGAGAATGGTCCAAAAAATAAAAAAAACATCCAGCAGGTGGCAGTCTCTGGGTTAAAGGGCCTTGTTGATGCTAGAGTTCAGAAGAGAATGAGCAGACTGCTTCAAACTGATAGGAAGGCACCAGTAACACAAAGAACCACTTGTTACAACCATGGTATGCAAAAGGGCATCTCTCAGACTCATCGAACCTTGAAGCAGATGGCCTACACCAGGTGCTACTCCTGTCACCACAGGCAACTGAGGCCACAGTTCACAGGGACTCAAAACAAAATTGAAAAAAGAAGATTGGAAAAATGTCTGGTCTGATGAGTCTGATTTCTCCTGCAACATTCAGATGGCAGGGTCAGAATTTTGGTGTAAACAACATGAATGCATGGCTCCATCCTGCCTTGAATCGAAAATTCAGGCTGCACAGACACAGCCATACATATTCTTCCCACTGCATATACTCACATACACCCGAAACACATCACTCCAAACATGTTGAGTGGGAGGAGGGGAGGGTGGGTCTTTCCACACCCCAGTTTCGTGCACCCTGCCTGGGGTAGGGACTGGCTAGTGGTTTGGGGCCGGGTTGGCTGCTTCCCTAGGGTGCTGTTAGCTCTGTGCTGGTACCCGCTCGCCCACACTTGGTGTCCATGTGAGTTCTGTGTGTGTGTGTGCATGAATGTATGACGGTCATATGTGTGAGTGTGAGAATATGACGTGTGTGTGTGTGTGTGTGGACAGGCTGGGTCCCTTGGATCCTTCCCTGTTTACCTCTGGATCACGGGGACGTGGTTGCAGTTTCTTGCCCCCATTGGTGAGTACATTCCATGACAGAGGCACATACACACATTATTGCAAGGAACAGCGGTATTGTGTCTGTGTGTGTGTGTGTATGTATATGCCTATGTGAGTGTATGTATGTATGTATGTATGTATGTATATCGTTCTTTGATTATTCTTTTCTCTGTTTGTTTTATCTTTTTTGTTTCTTCTCTTTTTCTCACTCTTTCTTCCTACCCTTTCCTTTCTACCTGTCAGGCCTGGCGTAAATAAATAAAATAAAATTAAAATACAAACATTAACATGAATAGTCTATTGGAAAACTTATAGAGCTATTCTTGGAAAAGCAAATATGTTTGGTACACCAGAGCATTCGGTTCATATTCCGACTGCGAAAACTGCCAGACATGACAGGCTTAAAAAAAAAAAAAGAAAGAAAGAAAGAAAGAAAAAAAAGAAAATTCAGGCTGCTGCTGGTGGTGTAATTAAGTTGGGGGATATTTTCTTGGCAGACTTTGGGCCCCTTAGTACTGATGAACAAACATTGTTTAAACACCACAGCCCATTTGAGTATTTTTGCTGACTATAACCATCCCTTTATGACCCTTCTCTGATGGCTGCTTCCAGCAGGATAACACACCATGCCAAAAAGCTCAAATCATCTCAAACTGGTTTCTTGAACATGACAATGAGTTCATTGCACGCAATCTACAGTCACTAGATCTCAACAGAGCACTTTTGGGATGTGGATTTGCATCATGGATGTGGAGCTGACAAATCTGCAGCAACTGTGATCCTGTCATGTCAGTCAAAATCTCAGAGGAGTGTTTCCAGCACCTTGTTGAATCTATGCTATGAAGAATTAAAGCAGTTCTGAAGGCAAAAGGAGTCCAATCCAATACTAGCAAGGTGTACTTAATAAAGTACCCAGTGAGTGTACATCTAACAGAAAGGATATTTATATTGTAATTGTGGCATGGTGATTTCTTTTGTCTGAAATACGCGACAATGAGTCTAAAACCCTACACAACTATTAGTACTACTGCTTAGAGAAAATGACCTACTGTGTAGTATGCAATATCACTCTGTATTGTAAACAAGCTTAGACATAGAAAGGTATCCACCTATCTTCTCTAGCTGTTTGGAAACATAGGGTGAGTTTTCCCAAAGCTTGGCTCTGAAGCACTTAGCCAGGATCAGGGAGTTGAGCACAGCAGAAAAACCAGCCTTTGATCTCTGACTCAGAAACTCAGACAGACCTGATTGGGATCGAAACACAATCAAAGTTTAAAAATGTGAAGACAGAGAACTCGTCTTTTGTGATTTTTCTTATTCACTGAACGTACATCTGCTAATGCGCATGCCATTCCTGAAGATCTTTGCTGTGTCCTGTGTAAGTCCAAAGTCTTGGATTGAGAGGGAGCCTAACTGAGCCTGAATCAAACTACAACACACAACATTTATGTACAGTGAACACAGTCACACTATAAATTCTACAAAATAAATAAACATACTTTTTATTCAGCGCTGATTTTTTTTTCATGAGTAACAAACATAAAGGCTAAACCTACCAGTTTACTTTCATCTCACTGGTTTTGATCTTTCCATCGAAGGGAAACCTGGAAAAATACATAACAATCTCATTTTCACTGGCTTAGTCTATTTCATCTCCTCCATTATGCAGTTCTAGTTTAAAAGTTAAAAACATGTCTGTGTCTGACCTGATCGTGAGCCTGTTCTTGTCCCTGTTCAAAGCATTCAAGGGCCTCTTCTCATTCACTCGCAGCTGAATGTCGCTGAACTCTCTGCTCTTTGACAACAGCTCAATCTATACACACAGTACAAACACTGGGAATATTTATCGGTTTTTTTCTACCTGAGTTCAGTTTCATTTAGTTGATACAGCAAGAGAGAGAAAAGACCCCAGTGTCAGGTATACAATGTCAAGAATAACACTACATACATTTTTAGTAAATAGATTTACATCAAATACACAGTACAGAAAGCCTACCAGATCATGCAGGTTTTCAGTGCCAGATACTTTACTGAACTGTTTCATGGTGTCAAAGGCAACACAGTACCTAGCCATCAACCTGCCAGCCTCTGTGAGGGACAAAAATAAACTGCTTAAAAGTTTCATGTTTTCAGTATTAGACCCGGCTAACAAAAAAAAAGAAAAAAAAGAAAAGACATTTCAAAAATGAAAACAGCTCAAATTACCTACCTTTTGGTTTAATATTGATATCCTCATCCACAGAGATCAGACCAATAGAGGACAGAGAGTTCAGGTTCCTTAGACACAGTTCTAATGAGGACGACAGAAACCGAAGACAGCTTAAAATTCAATAAGGGAACAGGTGCAGCAGTTTGTGCATGAAAGCATACAGTTAGGTACATAATGGCATTAGTCTGTCACTTTAAACCTCATTAATTAGTTTTAATTTAATTTTTTGTATTTTCCTATTAGTTTCAGAAAGGAACAGCTGTGTCCCACCTTGCAATTTTGCTTCGATTCCACATCTGTCTAAGTCAGCAGAGAATCCTGAAATGAAAGTGTAGACAGACTGATGCTCACCGATTTTTACATCAGGAGCTGACCTCACACCTATTTAACAATGAAGCTGAGCAGAAGGTAGATATTAATTCTGACACATTATTTGTGTTTGGGGCTCTGACCATAGTGTGTGGGGTTCTTGAGGGCTCTGATGTAAAGGAAGGTGGAGCGAATCCAGTCAAGAGCCATGTTGACATCACTGATAGTCTGGAGAACAATCTCAGCATTCAAGTGCTCCACCAGGTGGCTGTGTAAGCTGAAGAAACAGCGTACTGTTACCTCATGATCTTTCACCTGTGTGTATGTGTAACAGTGTGATATGAAGGAAAAAAAAGGACAGAGCTGCTAGTGTTCATACCTGCTCTCAATGACTTCTATCCCTTTCATTAGGTTCATGTACTTCTCTCTGGACTGAATCTTGGTCATGATTACAGCAGTGGCAGATGTGTCAAACTAGAGTCGGAAAGAATGAAAGTGAATACATATCATAAAGCTCAAATATATATAATGCATCCATTGCTGTTTTATTCTGTTATAATCATGTTATTACCTGTGGTCTTCCAGCACGGCCTATCATCTGGAGCAGATCAGCTTCGCTGTAGTCCTCACAGGAACCTGCAACATACTGCATGGTGGATTTGATCACCACCAGGTGAGCTGGTAGGTTTACCCCCATGGATAAAGTCCTGGTGGTAACTAGGAGAGTTGAAATCAGACAGCAAACACAAATTCAGCCACTATAAAATAAAAGAGAATCCTGCTTAAATTATACTGCTAAGTCTCATACTCATACACAGACCATAACAATATGGTCTCTGGATTTTCAACTTAATGGTCAACTTAATGGTTTATTGGTTGAAAATGGACAAGAAGCCTTATAACTTAGAAACTATGATGTTCTGTATAAAGATTTAAAATATCACGTCACCTCTGACCTCTTCTTCAAGGTCAGTAGATTGATCTGAAGGTCAAAGTGATAATAATATTATATTGAGCTATTTAAAACTATGTTTCTTAGAGTTACTTGTTTGTACTGAAAGCATATAGGCATATGGGGAATGATATATGGGGATTCTAAATATCAGGTTACTTTGGACCTCTGACTTCTTCTTAAAGGTCAAATAAGGTCAAACTTTCATAAAATGTCTTATCTTTAAAATTCTGCTGCCTTTGTTTGTATTGGCAACCTTTAGGAAATGATACTGGTATATGTGGATTCTAAATATCACATTATAGTTTGCATCCAAAATATGTCACATTTGACCTCTGGCCTCACTGACATTTCACATCTGCCTTTCTTTCAAGTTGACCCCAAAATGTGTTATATCCTTAAAGAAAGTATCATCAAGAGAAAGAGAATGAGCTGTATAGCTAGTTAGAAATATACTGTAGTATAATCTTATACAATAAGATCAAGTTATTCATGTCCAGTTTTTCTGGTTATTATTTCCTGTGTTTACTTTTAACAGTTAGTTTCCCATGTGATTTTCTTATTGTCTTCACCTACTCGCCAATTTGCCCCAGCTGTGTCCACTCCCCCTGAGGCTAATCAGGTGTGTGTATAAATAGTCCTGCCTCCCTTTGTCTTGCGTCCTCTCTGTTCTTTTAGTTTCTGGATTTCAGTTTGTTTCCCTTTTATGGACTTTTGTACCTTTTGGACTCGCAGTCTGCATTTGGGTCCCAAATTACATAACACAATTATTTTCTGATCAGAGATGAACCAAAAAGTTACAATATAACCAAAGAGTGAGGTACCTTGGTGGAAGTTTGTGCTTCTTGTTATCACTGTTGTTATTGTTATTATATAATTGATACACATTATAAATTAGTACAGACATTTAAGCTATTTTTTACACAACCCTGTGATTTCATAGCTTGGGTTAAGTACTTGATGCTTGAAAACAATTACTGTTGTAACTTGTGGTACTTGTCCTTCCTGTTTATGGCAGCAGTGTGACAGAGAGAAAAAAAAACAGGATCATGCTGCACACTTGTGTGGTTACATATTACTTTAGACCACAGGATAAAACTGTGCCTCACAGAGGACAGGCAGATCTCCCAGAATGAAGGCCTCTTCTATTAACTTCCGATCAGACAAGCCAACTCCTGCATGATGGTAACCAACTCCTAACAACACCAGATCTGGACCGCAAACACAACACAAAGTTATGTTATCCATTTGTTATACATTTGCTATCTCAACTACACATCAAAACACAAACTTTTCAATAAATGGGGTTACACATAAGTTAACCATGATTGGTCCAAGTGCCGTAAATGCCAGTGTGTTGCTACCTGATTTGAATTATTGCATATTGTATTTTCTTGTTTTTAATAATTTCATAAACAAAAGTCTCTACTATACTTTGATGTATGAAACCCCAATTAACAAATGTAGTTCAAATATTTTATTACAACATTTTGGATTTGTCTCAAACCTCTTGATGAAAGAAAAGCCCAAACACTGATAAACATGAAATCATCTGGAAACCTGGCTGAAGGGATTTGGTCCCATTCAGTCACTAGAATTAAAATCCGACAAACAAAATTTGGTTGGGGCAGTACAGTAGTAATCTCCTCTATGGGTCTCTTGCACCTAAATTTAAGAACATGAACTCAGCATCATCTCAGCAACATTACCTCAGTAAATTCATAGTTACATTAGTGAAATACACTGTATTTGGTTCTGCATTGCAGAAATGTCTCTGTGGTCTTATTTTGCGACTGTAGACCAATGTGCCACAACTTCACCAGTTAGTAATGCTGCAAGTGACCAACTTATGACCAAATGCAATATTTGCTTTAACAAATGCATTTGTTGGGAAGTTAGTGGATGTCGGGTCAACAAGTGCTAGCCTGCAATAATTGTTCCAATTCAACCTACATGAGCTGTATGGGATTGTGGTCAGGGTTCTGTGCAGGCCAGTCAAGTTCTTCAACATCAAACTAATTTCTTTAGTCCTTACTTTGTGCCAAGAGGCACAGGATGTTGAAACAGAAAGTGTAACTTTAAAATTTACCTAACAGGAAGCCCCAAGGTCATTTTTTTAAAAGTAGCTGCAATAACATTTTTCAGATATATTACCTCTCAGTTTTGAATCCAGAATCGAGTTGGCATATTTCATCAACCTGCAGAGTCAAGCAGATCACATAAGTCCATCAGAAGAGCCCGTACTGTAAAGCTGCATATGCATGGATGTGTCACTATGGATGATTAAGCATCAAAACCTTTGCTTGTGTTCAACGCTCATGATGAATCGAGCATCCTTAGCCAGAACTGCAGCTGACTGCTGAGTTCCTTTCCTTGTAGAGCAAAACTACAAGACACAATTTTCAGATGAGGCAAAAAAAAAAAAAAAATACACATCCCCTATCATGTTCAGAAAGAAACCATAAACATACATTCTGCTTTCAACCCACCACAAGTGCAGGTTTCTGTTCAGAGTAAGTCTGTATGATGTTGGCTATCTTGTAGTTAAGTGACAAATCAAACTTGAACTCAGTTTGATTTGGACCGCAGGGAAATCCCAGCACCACTTTCCTTAGCCTCACTGGACGGTGGCTCTCATCCATATCCAGATATGTGGCTGGGCCGTTCTCATTTGACAGCCAGTCTGCTATCTAAAAACAGGCATGAAGTTCAAGAATTATCCCCAAGCTACTGATTTACATAAGAGATACAGTGCAAGCAGCAGGCGCTTACATCAGATACATTGGGTATGGTAGCAGACACAGCCACAAATCTCATAGAGAGGCTGGCCTCTGGATTCTGTGAAGTCCTGTAGGTGTGTACTGCCTTCATCCTGCTCACCACCACTTCCAAGGTGGCACCACGGGTCGCATCCTTCACCACATGCACCTGGAAGAAAAATATTTTTCATCTGCATTATCTAAACACTCAAGAGCTTCAACGGGGATATTTGTATGCAGGTAAAATATAAAACCAGTGCCTGTGTTTTATTATTAACATAAATGAGTGTAAGTCTGAAAGAACAATGCCAGTGTCTGTATGCGCCCAAATAATACAGATGCCAGGAACAAGATGTTCTATCATTTTTAATGGATAACCTCAAGTAAAATAAAGTGCTGAGGGCAGAGGCTAATTATGTGCATGCAACGTTCCATAATAAGACACAAAGTAGCTAGTGTATCTACCACTGTGCAGGCAAATCAAGAGGCATTAGTAACATTTAAAAATGGTTCTGTGAGCAAAATATCTGCCAAACACACTGACCTCATCAATAAGGAAGAGCCTGACTAGCTGCAGCAAACAATTATCCTTCCACTTTCTGGTCATGCTGTCCCACTTTTCCTTAAAAATAAACATTGCAATTTATGACACTTTATTAACATACGAGTATACAATATTTATTTAAATAAGACATTAGATCTTATTTTATATCCCCCCTCCCTTTCTACCCTTTCTTTAGTATTTGTCTAATTAGGATGCTGTATAGTGTTACACACAGGCGTGGTCAGGATGATCTGGGAGTCCTGAATTTCAAAAAAGTCATCGATCTCTGTGTCACCAGTCAGCTCCTTGCAGGTCAGCCCCAGAGGACCAAATTTCTTCTTCCAGCTCTCAAAGCACTGACTACAGAGAGCTTTGATAGGGGCCACTGATGGGAACAAACAGTGAATCTTTATACAACGTATAAAAAATCCCCCCAAAAAAAGAGCTTTTATTGGGAGAAAAATCATAAGATGCTGGAAATAACACACATATACAAGTAAATGCTCAAAGCCCCAGTGTGTGATTATAGTTAGTTGTACCACATTAAACCACTGAACAGATGCAACAGCTCAAGCCGGAGGGATTTAACAGCTTGTACTCAATAATACTGCATGCTCACTATATACAGCTTTGACATCTCTCCAGGGTTCTGGTGTCTCCATCAGCAGACGAATGATTGCCAGCTCAAACAACACTGTTTTACCAGATCCAGTTGGAGCACAGGCCACAAAGTTCTTATTTGTGTAAAGAACCTGCAGACAAACCAAACACATGTGTACTGATGGAGTCACTCCCAGGCATAGTTTACATTTTGTCGATTATACTCCAGACATGCATTCTGTCTATGCAGATTTACAAAAAATGCTTACATCATCCAGAGCTTTGGACTGAACATAATTGAAAAAGGGGAACTCGCTGAAGATGGATCTGAACTTAACTGCTGTGTAATAGGTTTTAGGAAACGTGACTTCTAAACATGTATTTCAAGCATCTGCCACAATTCAGACACTAACAGTTTCAAATTGTGTTGATCTGCACATGAAAAAGGATACATATTTCCGAAACTGGACGCAAAATTCCAGACCCAGAAGATCCTAAAATGACAATAAATCAAAGATACTGTGACTTTTTTTAAATTTTATTTATGTAACCTTTTCACGGACAAAATTAGTATGGAGCATTTGGCCGGTTGTACATTTATGGCATTCAAAGATTCTGCTGATTCTTTGTAGACTACAGTGGGTTAAAATGGCCTCTACTGTTCCTGTCTGCTGCTTCTACTATTCACCACCTAGTGACCAGTATGTTTCATTACACTGGTGCAGTCAATGGCGAGAGCCAACCTCATTTTCATCCCATCGCATCCAAATACACTATACCAGCTGCTCCCATGGCAAGACATGGGCATGTTGATGAGGTGCAACACTTTACAGAAGCTATATGAACTGTATTTAAAGAGCTCCAAGACAGTGAGCGCAGTGCCTGGCTGCCAGTGTATCAGTGCAGTGTAACACCTTGTATGAGGAGCGGCCGAGGCGTCATGGGTGGAACGAAAGCTTTCTTTGTGCCCTTGTCCTGCGTCTCTGCGTGTGGCGCCTGCTGCGGGGGTCGGCCACTCGCTGCAGATGAACCCATAGGTGGGGGTGATGGGGGGGGCTTGGAGGGGAAAGGAGGAGCTGCACGGCCAACTGTCGCCTCTGGCAGCTGAGGAGGAGGAGGAGGAAGAGGCGCTGTCGTCATGGTAACCTGACTGAGAAAAGTTTGAGGTCTGGATGTTGCCTTACTGCTGCCGCCACTGCTACTGAGGTCACCTGTGTTTAAAGAGTCACCTCCACTGGTCAACACGTGAATATTGAGCAAGCTGTTGTGGGAGGGAGATGGGAATAAAGAAATGAAAGAGAAGGACGGTGGAAGCAGATTAGACTGTTGTTGCGGTCTTGGAGGTTTTTTGAAAAGAGGGCTGCACAATCAGGCAACAATGGTGGATGGCCTAGCATCTTCTCATGTTCTTATCATCTGTCTACTGTGAAAATATTTAGAGATTAAAGAATAAATCAGCAGTACATTACAGATGTGAAAAAACTAGAAATGTGTGAACCCTGTTAGTTTAAGCATCCTTAAATAATATTTAGCACATGCCCACATAAAAAGCAGATCAACAAAGAGTTTACCTGCTTTTTATGGCCTCACATGATCACATATCAGTGATCTGCAGTTAAAATGCCTTGAATACAGGGAACTGTTACTGGCCCTAAGTGTAGATTTCTTTTCACTGTTCAAAATAAGCACCACAGTAAAAAATATGTGAAAACAATTTGCCCATAACTAAGACTTTCCTTCTTTGTAGAGGTGGGCTTTTGATGAAGTCCAGAGACAAACATCTGCTGAGGCCCACATGACCAGAGTCCTGCAGGGTTTCATCTCCACCTCTGCCACTCTGACAGCCACCCTGAGAGTAATCCCTGAACCCTTTACCTCCCCAGAGGCCATTGCATTGGCTGGTGCTGCTGCTGCTACCTCCCTGAGTGCCCGCAGTCTCTTTCTTGTCACTGTTGAAACTGCAACAACTGCTGATTATTGAAGGCAACACCTTAAGGCCAACGGATCCTTTAAAAAGAGGTTGAAAATTCTTGGTTGTCTGTGAGAAACCTGCAAGTAACAATGGAAAAAGAGAGAGAGTTTAATCAAAGCTGTGATGCTTTTTACTCTCAAAATTAAGGTCCGTTGCTTTGACGAGATTACATAAAATTAACAGCAGGAAATTTACTTTTCCATCTGTACCTGAATATATCATAAGACCCAGATTCAGATTTGTTTGCACAAGTCATAGAAAACTGGGAAGGCTTTCAAGCCTATTCAAGCCACTGAGTCAGTGAGTCACACAGTTAAATTTAGTAGGGCTTCAATGGGCCTGATATTGAGCAGTTTACTCAAGTCAAGTGAAAAGGAATTCAACCTAATCCAGAGCACAACATACTGTATAGGGTACAGAGAGATTCAGCCTCTTCTTGCATATCCTGAGTGGCTGGAATATGCGTAAAAGATGGGGGCTCTTCCAGCTGCCATGGACTGGCCTCTTGGTGCAGTGGTTTTCTGTCAAGAAGAGAATAACTCAGCTGAAAAGGGAAAAGACAAAAAAGACGATGTGGGGCACCTCTTTGTACTTACACTTCATGGACAATGGGTTTGTCAAAAAACAGATCATCCAGGGACAAGGTGCAGTCATCAGAGTCCAACATCTCATCAGATTATACAGGAATGTATGCACTGAATTTGAATGCAAACAAGTTTAGGAATAAATGATTAAAAAGGGGAAAAAAACAGATTTAACAAATACAGATGTACAACAAACACATTTACTATACAACCTAAATTAGAGAATGAAAGGAAACTGCTATTGTTGCTGCAAACCTAGGGACTTTGGTCTGTGGTAAAGATTAACACAGAGCTAACAGGTTTATCTTCATTTTTCTTTCATGACCTCAGAGGCTCAATCAAGCCTCTTAATGATGTAGTTACACCATTATTATTCCCGTATGGATTCAAATACTCTGAAGCATTAAAGAGAGAATCCCTACTATATCAAAGCTGCGTAGACAGATAAAAATGGGAGCAAGTTAGCTTTTATATACAGTACCATGCAAAAGTCTTGAGCCACTTCTCATTTCTTATGTTTTTTTCTAAGGCACCAGATTTTTTTTGTAATTTTTAAAGCGGTCTTGGGCAATAGTTCTCCAGGCTTTCTGAAGCTCTTTCAAAGTTTTTCTTTGGACATCGGCTGCTTTTTTCACTTACTATCAGTCCAGTCCTTATACGTGAACATTTTCAGAGGAATATTTTTTGTTTTTTAAGCCACTTAACACTGACCTATGAATCAATCAAACACAAAAGTATACAAATGTTGTCTACATATTACAGACAACTTAGAAAAGAACCCATTTTAAATTGTATCTTTAAGCACTTTGTTACTAGCAGCCTGTCACAAAATAATTTCTTCAGATTTCTTTAGTACAAAAATTGCCAAAGATTACAGAATTGGACAAGCATAAAATATCATTTTTACACCAACAAGGTGATTCACAAAGCACTATTAGCTGAAAATTTTGCATATCTTGACACGATGTGCAGCATAAAAAAAAATTAAGGAAGCCGGACAAGGCAAGGACAAAAGAAGCTGTTGCAGGCCTAAAAAAAACGATGTAGCAGCAGATGAACAGTACCTTAAAGTCATATCTTTATGAAATAGGAGAAAACTCATCAGACCTGACACAGGCCTTTTACTTGATTCATCTGCTGTTGACTGAAGAAGCCATTCTTAAGGAGAGGGAAAAGGGAGCAAAGGCTGAGGTATGGTAAACTACACAAGAGCTGGACTGAAAATCAGTGCCAACAGGTCTGATGGAGTTATGAATCCAAAAGTGAAATTTTTGGTTCAAATCACTGTCGGTGTATACGGAGGAGGTCAGGTAATAAGTACAGCAATGAGTGCATGCAGCCATCTGTAAAACATTGTGGAGGCTCCGTCAAGGTTTGGAGCTGCATTTCAGCCAGTGGTGTTGGAGATCTTGTGAAAACTGATGGAATTATGAACGCAGTAAAGTACCATCAGATTTTTATCCACTATGAAACAAAATGCAGCCACTATCCAAAGAAGGGCTTTGAATGTCCTTTAAGAAGCCTGGAGAACTATTCCAGAAGAGTACTTAAAGAAATGACATGAAAACTGTCTAAGAGAGTTCAGGATGTGCTGAAGAAAAAATGTGGTCACACCAAATATTGACTTTCAAGCTTGTTAGAAGAGTACAAACTCTGTTTTAACCTTATATATTGTATTTCCATGTATGTTTGCACGTTTTAATAAATTTCTGCACCTATTTCCTATTTTCCTAGCAAAATATAAAGAAATGAAGGGTGGCTCAAGCCTTTTCACAATACTGTAGTTAGCCATAATCCTGCTGATATGGCTTTAGCATTTATGCTAATGTACTTTGTCAACTCATTTCTTGAAAATGCTTACAACCTGACAGCTCACCTGCTGAACAAAGTCACATGAAACATACAAACATCATGAAGGTGATTTAAATGACGGTGTTTCAGTGCAAAATACTGACACTTTCCTAGGCTGTTACTGTGAGGACAGCTGAGCCTTTAGCTTTAGCTTAGCTAACATGTAAGAACCAGCTAATAACTGCAAAATATGAAGAAAGTTTAACGGTTCACCGCACAGGTGAGTCAAAAATTAATGTAACTGTCAAAATTATGACTGTGTACCCACCTGTGATAACCAAAACATTACAGATATGAAGACACTGTTTAGTCAGGCCTGAGTTTAACCCATGACCTCGCTCCACAACGAAGGCCGAGTTACAAAGTTTTATTAGTACGTTTTCCGTTCGACAGTGCTGAATCCAGCTGTAGATAAATGATAAATTAAATAATAAATATAAACAGTTAGGGGCAGCTATTACAGTGGTTACAGGATTTATTTGTATATTTTGTTGCGTGTGTTAAAAGACTCTCTTTACTCCTTAAAATACCCCGGTACAGAGTAACTGAACCGGGTAATAACTGGCTACAAACGCAACAAAGACCCGAGAGAAGGCAACCATGGGGGGAGACTGTGCTAAAATTTTTCCCGTGTTGTCACACAATTCTTGCCTGTGCGTCAGTAACAACTTTAAATAGTAAAACCTAATGTGCGTTTTACAGAACTCCAAACAAAACCTTTCAGTTTATTTCATCAATTAAAATCATGATTAAACGCCATCACCCTAAAAAAAAAATCTGCTACCCAAACGAGCTGGTCATTAACTCTGCTTTTATGCCTCCTATCTGGACCGAACCATTACAAATCTCTCGGGGGGAGCATGAGGCCGAGTCGAAACAATACGCGACGAAATAATACTTGACGATAACATGAACTATGGCTATAGCTGTTATATAAAACAGTCAGGGAATTGAACGCAATTGTTTGGCCGATACCTCGTCTTGTTACACTACAGCAAAATACATTTATGATTACCCGTGCGAAAGAAATGATCTGTCCCACACCAGACCACCACGGAAAATGGCGACTGTGAAATAGATGGAAGACGAAAGTAAGAAATTATTCAATGCAGCGTATAAATTGCGCCCTGTTTTCGTCCACACCGCTCAGAGGTAACGTTTGTTTGTTTTTCATCATTTGGAATGGTGTTTGTATTGTGAATAGCGAGTAACGATTGCCATTAGCTGGAGTTTAGCCTGAGGAATAGGTTTTGGTGTGGAACAGCCTTAATGGAATGGTCTGCAGCTCCTGCAAGCAGCATCCAGCAACACAGCGTGATATAAACGTCAAAGAAATGTAACGATACCTCAAAGGAACATTAGTCTAGATGATCGTATTTGCTCTGAAACAGGGCACCTTTTGAAACATACCCCAACTATCGTGGGTTGGCGTGAAACTGAACAACTGTGCTGAAAGTTTTAGCTCTGTACAAAATCCAGCACCGCTCATCAAAAGCTATTTGTGAGGTCCATCCCTGTGCAAATTTGGTGCTCCTACGTAGATGTTAGGAACACCTTTATATGCCACAGAAGCATTCACTTGGTGTGACACTTTTATTGCCCTTCAAATCCAACACCTCTCGCTCCTTCGACCTTGTAATGTTAAAAATGGACACAATGAATCACCTGAGATCAGGATCGAGTATATTTTGTGTTTAGCTTTATTTATTTTGTAGGCAGCAAATGCTGATTGAGTCAGGAAGTCAACTCTGGTAGCTTAACCGAACTCTTTACTTTGTATATCAAAGAAACACATCTAAATAACCAAGAACTACCAACATTTTAAAAATGTATAAATATTCAGTGTTAGATTTGTAGAAGACTGAATAGGTCTTTGTTTCTACTATCTGCTAAAGCATGCTGCAAGCTGCTTGTATCAACAAGCATACATTTGCATTTTTTTTGGACTGCTGTTGATGATTTTTCTCATTAAATTTCGGTTTACTTGGTTGCTTTTTGTAAATTGAAGAAGATGGCATCTTAAGTTGCTTATTTTTTTTCTAATTGTCCATAAACTGTCCCATTTGTAACATGTAAGGTAAAGAAAGGACTATTTAGAAGCTGGAATTGAAAAAAGATGCAGAAAAATACTCAATAAAACAACAAGCAGTGGCTGTGTATTGTAGTGGTTAACACGCAAAAAAACAGTAGGAGACACAAATCTCTGGGAGGGTTGTGTCAGGAAGGGCCTCCGGCATGAAATTATGTGCCAAATCAATGTGGAGCCATCTCCTGTGGCGACCACTTGCGAATAACGGAACAGAAAAAATGAAACTTTTATTTCAGTTGACCAAGGAGTCCAACTCTGTTTGGTGTTTGGTAGCAGCTTCTTGTAGCCCCTATCTTATTACACCATTTTTTCCTATCTACATTCTTGAGTTAAACTACACATTTATTCCTGTGCAGCAATGTATGAAAAAGCTAAAAATATTAGCTAACAATAATGTGAAATTTACGCTAAATGTTACTGCCACATGACGACTGCAAGATTTTTATGTCTTTGTTTAGGAAAGCATCCGTTCTGAAGTTATGCTTAGTTTTTATGTAGTCCCCTTTTTGTGATAGTGGAACAACTAAATCTGCAACTTATTTTTACCCGCTAGTAAAAACAGAACTGCTACTGCCGCATACTCTTGTGTGGTTATTTATTTAGTCATTTACACAATGCTAGATGCTTTGTGTTGCCAATAGTTTAGTTGCACAGTGCTTTCTAGTGGAAAAACTGTGTAATGCCAATACCGTGGTTGAAGGGTGTTTCTCCCATCTCTTCTTTAGTTTTTAAATTAGCCGTAATAAATGCTGATACTAATAAGTTGGCAAATGGCTAATATTGGCCCACTGATGAATCAGTTGGGCTTTAACCAGTGTATACACCAATCAAGCATGACATTGTGACCACCTACCTTTTGCTGCCAAAACAGCCCTGACCCGTCGAGGCCTGGACACCACTAGACCCCTGAAGTGCTGTGGTGTCTGGCACAATTAGCAACAGATCCTTTAAGTCCTGGTAGTTGCGAGGTGGGGCCTCTATGGATCTGATTTGTTTGTCCAGCACATCCCACAGATGCTCGATTGGCTTGAGATCTGGAGAATTTGGAGGCCAAGTCAACACCTCAAACTTCTTGTTGTGCTCCTCAAACCATTCCTGAACCATTTTTGCTCTGTGGCTTGCGCATTATCCAGAAATAAAAGGGTCTACATGGTCTGCAACAATGCTTAGGTAGGTGGTGCGTGTCAAAGCATCATACTGCCTCCGCCGGCTTCCCTTCTTCCAATAGTGCATCCTGGTGCCAGGTTCCCCAGGTAAGCGACGGACATGCACCCGGCCATCCACGTGATGTAAAAGAAAATGTTGTGACTCAGATCAGGCCATCTTCTTCCATTGCTCTGTGGTCCAGTTCTGATGATCATGTGCCCATTGTTGCTGCTTTCAGCAGTGGACAGGGGTCAGCATGGGTACCCTGACTGGTCTGCAGCTATGTAGCTTCATGCACAACTAACTGTGATGCACTGTGCATTCTGACACCTTTCTATCAGAACCAGCATGAACATTTTTGGCAGTTTGAACTACAGTAGCTCATCTGCTGGATTGGACCACACGGGCCAGCCTTCTCTCCCCACGTGTATTAGTGAGTCTTGGCTGCCCACGACTCTGTTGCTGGTTCCCCACTGTTCCTTCCTTGGACCACTTTTGATAGATACTGAGAACTGCAGACCAGGAACACCCCACAAGAGCTGCAATTTTGGAGATGCTCTCATCCAGTCTAGCCATCACAATTTGACTCTTGTCAAACTCGCTCAAATCTTTACGCTTGCCCATTTTTCTTGCTTCTAACACATCAGCTTCGAGGACAAAATGTTCACTTGCTCCCTCACAAAGCACCTTGAGGCGATTGTTGTGATTTGGTGCTATATAAATGAAATTGAATTGAATTGAATTGCTCTATCCCACCCACTAACAGATGCCATGATGAAGAGATAATCAGTGTTCTCCACCAGTCGGTTATAATTTTATGCCTGATCAGTGTACCGTATACCCGACTGTTAATATAATAAGTTACGTGCTGCACATCCAAGTTATAGCTAGCCGGAAACCATCCCTGCCATGTATCGTCCGTGACTAGTACTGTACTAAGCAACTGTTACACAACTTGGGCTTAATTTATGCTGCCTCGGTTTTGCCCGTTTGTGGAGGTACTTGCCTACAGAGAGCATATGGAGAGGCGTTTTCAACCACCACAAAAGTCCTCCAAAATCCTCACTGCTTGGTGTTCAGAGTCGATGATACAGTGCATCAGTCGACTGCTGATTGGTTGACAAGTGGGTTGAAACAAGGAAGGGAGCAACAACAGAGTTAAACAGGAACAGGAGTAGCATGTAAAAAAATATATAAAGAGATCAAACAGTACAGCATGAAAATTACAGACAGTGGCTGCAGTGGACACTTTTTTATTGCTTGTAACACTCGGTTTCACACTTAGGCTCTTTGTATGTTATAACTTTGCTCTTCACTGCAGCTAGCTATTGGACCAAAAAAACAGCACAAGTAAGAATAGCCCACAGACTGGCTGTACCACATATTTTTCATATGATCACCATCTGACAACAGACGTTCTCTGCAGGTAGATGGATAGTCCGAAGCTGGCAGAAGCATCGGACTGCCAATGCGCTACCCCTGCTGAGCCATAATTTCCCCATAAGTTTTGTACTCCTAGCCTTCATTGTTGGCTAAAATCAGTAATGTCTGACATATTATGTAAGTAGGTATCATATCATATAAGCTGAGGAAATAATTTGGCGTGGTGCTACGGGAGTATGGGCTGTCTGCATGTTGTTACAAGTCATTCTGTCCCTGTACAACCACAGCAAGAGCTTGGTCTGCATTGCTGACAGTAAGTCAGGCTTGTTTCCAATGGGTGTTGTACTCTGCTAGGGCTGCTCTTTGTCACTATTTCTGTTCATAATTGTTATGGACAGAATTTTTAGGTGGAACCAAGTGATGGAAGGCTTCCACCTTGGTGGCCTCAGGATTTTGCCTCTGTTTTTGCAGATGATGTGGTTCTGTTGGCTTCATCAGGTGAAGCAGCAGTAATGAGAATTAGCACCTCCCAAGTCCAAGGCCATGGTTCTCAGCAGGAAAAAGGTGAAATGCCCACTCCAGATCAGGGACCAGCTGCTGCCCCAAGTGGAGGATTTTAAGTATGTCAGGGTCTTGTTCATGAGTGAGGGGAGAAGGGAGTGGAAGACTGACAAAGAGATTGGGGCCACGGCTGCAGTGATGCAGATGCTACACTGGTCCTTCGTAGTGAAGAGAGAGCTGAGTGTAAAGGCAAAGCTGACCATTTACCCGTTGGTCTACATCCCAACCCTCACCTATGGTCACTAACTCTAGGCAGTGACAGAAAGAATGAGTTTGCAGATACAAGCAGCGTAATTTAGTTTTCCCCAGAGGGTGGCTGTACTCATCCTTAGAGATAGGGTGAGAAGTTAAGTGATTCTGGAGGGACTAGGAGTAGAACCGCTATTCCTCCACATTGAAAGGAGCTAGTTGAGGTTCTTCAGGCAACTGCAGGGTTCTAGCCAGCGATTGGATTGCCTGGCACTGCACCATGCTAAGGTCATCTTGCGCCAGGCTGAGAATTTCACCGGTTCGCTATCTATCGGAACTGTTCTATCACTGCAATTAGCAAGGGGGCGCACACCCTGCGCACTCCGCGAACACCACCCCATCGCCGATACCAAACTCTGATTTATTTATTTTTTCTCTGGCTAGATTGCTGCACTATAGTATTATTTCACTGCAGTCTGCAATCTACCACCGGGCACGGCCAGTTTTGTTCACAATGTGCACGTGCCATCTCGGGACGGTCCTGTTCAGGCTTGATTTTGCAGGCAAAAAAGTGTCTAGCATGAAACCAAGGGGGAAGTAGAGCAAAAAGGGAGTGCAAAGGATAATTTTGGGATTTCTATTAAACCTAATATCCTAGGAGCCTGTCTTTTTTCTTGTCTTAGACTCGCAAGGATAACACACTGACGTGTTGTTTAAGGAATATTTATTAATAATAGCTGCAGGTAAACATGCATCTTATTCTCAGAGCGTGGTAACATAGACTAGAGGGATCCACACTCCTTACCGTCCTCAAGTCACATGGTTCAGTCAGATTCAGGTGCCTTCAATGACCCATAGGACCAACCATTATCACAGAATATTATATACATAATATTATTCAACTGTTCACTGTCAATGAATTAGCAAGATGGCACGGCATTTAGTGTTTAGTATTAGCAAGTTGCCTTAACTGTTGCCTAACATGCGAAAGGTACCTGGTTCAATCCCTCACTCATACCTTGCCTCAGGTGTCCTCAATAGCTCACATGATGGTGGGCAGTGTCACTCAGATGTTTCACTCATCGGCACCCACGCCTTTTTTCACACTTTGGCTCATATGATGCCTTATGTAATCAATAGTGGGTTAATGACCCTCAGGACCACCTCCAAGCGGGACAGCCTCCACTGTACCTGGGACTCTGACAGTTTTTTTTTAGAACTATAGAAGCCTCTTGAATGACAGACAAAACTTTAGCAAAAACCTAAAGAAGTCAAGTTGTCTTCTTTTCAAGCTCTCAAGATTTAAATTTGGCACTTTGGTTGTAAAGTTAGCCATCTCTCTCTTTCTAGCCACAGTACCTGCAGCATGCAGGGTCAAGTCTGAAGGAGCATCTCTTGAGGAAATGATTGGCAGTAATGTGGGCGATCAGAGACCATAGAAAGTCAGTGACATTTGGCGGCTTCAAGTGATAATGGGTGAAATAACTGCTGGCGATGCTGATTTGTCATGTCCTGAGTTAAACCTTTCTCATTAAAGCACCTACTAATGAGAGCGAAGGATACTGTTGATTGACAAATGAAAGGTAGTAAATACATCAGGGTGTTACCTAGGTAACCAGAGCCTTGAGCGCCCTTTAGTGACCAGCTGTCACAGTATAAGACAAGAATTGCTTCCTGTGTGGATGCCTATTAAAGAGGGTGCAGCATTTATTCCACCAAGCACAGCATTTAATACCAATTAGATCTGGTATCATGTGGAGAGTGCTGCGAGAGTATGGGGTGTCTGACTTGTTTTTAGGAAGCCATTCAGTCCCTGTACAACTGCAGTGAGAGCTTGGTGTCGGACTTGTTTCTGGTGGGTGTTGGACTCTGCTAGGGCTGCCCTTTGTCACTGATTATGTTGATAATTTTTATGGACAGAATTTCTAAGTGGAGCCAAGTGGTGGAAGGCTTCCACCTCAGGTGTCTTGTGTCTGCTTTTTGCAGATGATGTGGTTCTGTTGGCTTCATCAGGTGATGCCCTCCAGCTCGCACTGGAGCAGTTTACAGCCAAGTGTGAAGTGGCGGGAATGAGAATCAGCACCTCATTTACTCCACCACATTAATTTTAATACCAGTTTGATACCAATTATTTTTCTGATATTGATTTATCATGGAAGATATATATCATATTTACTCATTTTAATTTATTTTTAAAGATTAGCCTAGCAGTAAGCAAGTAATTCACTTTTTTGTGTACACGTAAAAATATATAAAGCCAGTATAACTCTGGGCCATAAAAAAATGCTAGTTTGAATACTACTAGCATGCTAAATGCATGGGATAAAGTGAAACCTCGCCATGTAATTTATTAACACAGAACTGTTACGATTCTTTTATTTACACATATTTATATGCATGCTATGGAGAGGAAGTCCAAAAAGCTACATCATTTCCAGACCAATGACCTGTTTTCAAGCCAAAGTTAAACAGTTTAAGTTGTCACATGTAATTTGGGATGTTAACAATGCTAAGTAGTTGTTTGTCTGACTATATTTAAGAATGCTTTTTTTTTTTTTCTTTTTCAGGTCATGGCAACAGAAATGTCATGTCTGACAGGTGTTGATGAAGATGACAAAGATGCAGATCCTGAAATCAATGCCCTCACACTCCTGCAGGAACCAGTGAGAATGGCACAAGAGTCCGCTGCTTGCACTCGATTCCTTTGGCAAGCCTTCCCCAAAACAAAACAGTATCCTAGATGTTTTGTCAAATGAAGATATGTTGTCTCCGGTTGGCCTGGGAAATGGACCTTCTTCCCATCAGGCTACACAAGCCCATGAACTCAATAGCATCTCCTCTGAGAAAGAGGAGGAAAAGAGCATCACTCCTCTAAAAACTGTGCATGAAATCGACACTGCAGGAATTTGGGGGTTTGATGAGTCGCCTGAGAACTCGTTGGATAATTTTAGTAGCACCAGTGACCTTCATTGGGACCCTCACAAAGAGTTTATGCAGTTTCTTTGGGAAAACCATAGTGATTCCCCTGGTGAGGAGACTAAAGAGGAACTCACTCCTGCCAATAGCCAAAGGAGAAGAAAACGGAAAATGGACATGGTTGTCATGGTGGATCCTTCAGAAGACCTTTACCCTGAATTGAGCCCCAAGTCATCTGAAGAATTGTCTGAGGCTGAAGGCCAAGAAGATTCCATTCCCGCCAGAAAAGTCAGAAAGTCAAGGAAATTCTCCAAGTCACAGTCGTCACCAACAGGGAAAGTTCCCAAGTATCCCAATGGAACAGTAAAGGCCATCAAGGAAATTCTTTGCAATGGACCTGCAAGGAATTCACATGATAACAATGTAACTCATGGACTTTCTCCATTGAAGGGAAGGCTCACAATAAATTCTCATTCTGAGGGAAAGCCGTCTTGTTACCCATGCTCAAAATGCAAGCTTGTATTCAAAAAGGAGCATCATTTGCATCGTCATATGAAGTCTCATGTTGACCCTTCCAATATTTCACCAAAGCCATTCATATGCCGAGAGTGTGGCCAGTCTTTCAGACAAAGTGGTTTGCTTATTGACCACATGTCCATTCATAAGGACAAGAGAACAAGACTCACTGAAGAGATCAAAGGCGTGAATGATCGTAAGAAAGTCGATAAAAACGCTAAGTTTTTCTGCCCTCAGTGTCCGTTTGGAACAAACTGCCCGAACACATTTGTTCAGCATGCAAAGACGCACGAGAAGGACAAGAGAAAGTTTAGGTGTGACAAATGTAGCTTCAGGACTCTTAGTGAGAATGATCTTAGGAGACATAACATAATGCAGCACACTGTTATTACGGTTAGAAAACAAGTCCAGGAGGATGACCATGGAATCTTCTCATGTGATATTTGTTCTTATAGAGCTTTTAGCAAAAATGTTTTTAAGAATCACCTTCTCAGACGCCATCAACAAACCTTTGAGGAATATGAAGCTGTACAGCTCAGTGAGAAAAACGCACAACTAGCTAAGGAGCAGCAAGTGCCTACTTGTAAAACTCCTGTCGAAAATGCAGAGTTTACATCTAAAATCTCAATCAAAAATCAGATCTCCTCTAAAAGAGCTTGTTCCCCTAATGGGTCCAGTGACATTTCAGACTTATTTAAAAATAGCAAGCTCAAGAGAGGTCCCAGGTCTCAAGTAACAGAATCAAAACTGGACAAATCTATTAATGTTCTCCTGTCTCGACAAAGACATGGAAAGAAGAATGCAGAACAGAAGAAAGAAAGCAATAATTGTAGAACACTTGTTCAGGACAGTGACAAAGATGGCTGTGATGAGTTGCTTGAAACATTGACAGTCAAAGATGAAGAATCAATTTTATCTCCAGATGGTCCAAAGGTGATTGTAGATTATTCGACAGTTAAAAAGACACCATCTAAAAGAAAGATGTCCACCCCATATCGCAACACTTCCGACCAAGACTCATGCTTCATCTTACCAAAACCTTTGCCAAGTCCGAAAAAACTAAATCAAGAAGAAGAAGTGGCCAACTATGATGAAAAGGACATTTTCCAGTTTAAAGATATGGATGCAAACAGTAATCTATCTGACAATGGTATCAAAAAGGAAAAACAAAACATAATTTACACCTATAGTAGAAGAATGTCCATGAGGGGAGCTCTGCAAGCATCTAAAAGGCTTTTTGAGAAAATAAAAACTGAAGAAGAACAGAATGACCCTGAAATCAAAGAAGAATCCATAGAAACAGAAGTATTTCAACAAACCTTTGAATCCCATCAAATACCATTGGGGGAATCCTTCGCAGACGATTTGTCAGAGTTGGAATCAGACCGCAAGAACTGTCCTTATTGTCCTGCGGTATTCGAGTCAGGTGTTGGATTGTCCAATCACGTCCGAGGGCATCTTCATAGGGTTGGGCTTAGCTACAATGCACGCCATGTTGTGTCTCCTGAGCAAGTGGCTTGTCAAGACAGGAGGCCAAGAATTCGACGGAAGATGTCAGCATTACGCCGATTGAAAAAAGGTACTTGAGTTCTTGCATGTTCTTCTATAAAATAAAAACTTGTTCATTATAGCTTTCTGTTACACTTGGTCTTGCTATCAGTTTTATTGGTTATAATTGAGCACTGGGAGATCTCACAACATGGTGCTGTGAAAACTAAACCATCAACACATTAATCAAATTAATTTGGAGAGAAAGGTAGGAACAAGCTAGGCTTGCTCGGTATTGCTGTATACCAGGGTATTTAGAAGTTCTGGTCACATGACTACTAACCGTGTGACATTGACTTGACTGCCATTTGGGATGTCAATGTTGTAGGGTCAAATAAATAAGGCCCCAGTCACACAGGCCTAGAGACTGGTCATTGACCATCTGGCAACCTGAACCAGTTGACAAGTGGTTGCTTGGAGGTTGATAGCATTTACTGTGAAATTGATTGCTAAAGCCCCAGTCACATAGGCCTAGAGACCGATCTGTAACCCTCTGGAAACGAAGACCATTTGCCTTAAAAGTAAACATTGCATTTTTTGAAATGTTGGCTGGAGTCCCGAGGCACAACTTTTACTTTGAAGGTGATGGCTCTCCAGTTTGTGTTACACAACAGTCCTTGTTATCCTCTGCATTCTCAGTGAGCTTAGTGCAGTAACACATGAACCAGTTCTCCTCCTTCTGCCAGTTCTAGTTAAAGTGGCCCCACAGCTTACAGTGGCCCTCCAGAGTAGAACAAGGAATACCATCCAAGATGATGAGTTGAAGTCCATCCAACCATGTGACAAGCCAATCTGTAGGGAAACATGAGATGAGGATGGACTAAAATTTCAAAATAAGAGCACAGTGAATTTCTACTGAATATCATTGACTGGAGAGCTCATGGTTTTTTGATGGTAGGAAAATGTTTTAAAAAGCTAAAATGAGTGACCAAATATACTTTGGCTTGTCAAGTGTAAATGAACTTTATGTGGAAACACTATTGCTACATATCCTGCACATGCCACATTTAGACATATTACTTATACCTCCCTTGTTAGACTTTTGTTTGCTTTTTTTAGTTGTATAGCTTCATCCAAGATCTCAGCAGTCATTCTGGTGTGATACGTATCTGTATAAAGTCAATGGATGGAGCTGTGAACATAGAAGCCTAAAAGCCAAGTTGTAAACTGGATTTAAATTATAGGTTACAAGTCTTTCGGTGTTTCAGAGTTTAAATGTCTGATATTATATCGTCTAATATTTTTGTGTCTAATATTATTTTATTTCTCTCAGCATTACAGCTTGAGTCGGACTCTGAGACTGTGAAGAGCATCCATTCCTGTCCGTTATGTGGGGATTCGTTTGATAACAGGACTGGGCAGTCAAACCACATACGAGGCCACCTCAAAAAGCTTGGTAAAAGCTTTGCATCAAAGAACAAATCCCCATTACTTTTATTGCGAGAGCTGATGAGAGACAAGAAGGAGTTCCAGCGGGCTCTTCAGATTGTGGGAAAGAGACGAAACCATTTCCACTACAGTGCTTCTTCAAAGCTGTCCGGTGCTGATCGTTTCACATCGCCCCACACTGGAATCGCAAAAAGTAATTCTGATTCAAGCGTTTGCACTGAAGCCAAACCACTGATACCCACCTTTTCTTTAGCAGACATTGAATCTGAAAAAAGGCAACTGGAATCAAATTTGGATGTTAAAAATTCGCTCTCAGGCACAACTGCCTTGATAGGAATTCTAAAGAAGAGGAAGTGTCAGGAAGATGCCAGACTAAAAGGATCCTCTCAGATGTCCAGAAACATGATAACAGTCTCTTCAAACAGTGAACACAATTCAGGAGCAAAAATTGCATCTTCACTGCCAAACCAAATATCTGGTAAGTGACACTGTATTGGATTACTACTAAATTTAAATGTCTTCGCATTTTTTGCACAATCTAAAATTCAGAAAGTGATTTGGAGCAGTTGTTTTTAGGTGAACAACTGAGCACAGATCATCCATTGTTTTTTGTGTGTGTGTGTGTGTGTGTGTGTGTTGAAATTGAGATATCATCAGCATAAAGGCAGAGAATAAGAGTTTACCTTCACATTGTGGCTGCACATAACAGATTTTTATTGCCTTGTTTTGTCTCTTGGCAGTTAATAGTGTCATAATAAAGAAAAAATTGATATTCAAGAGTTTGAAAGACATAGCATGTTTCAATACATTTCTTATTGCTACAGAGGGCTTATTTGTTTAAACCCTTTCGAACTGCAGCTGTGTTATTTTACTTGCGTGTGTTAGGGAGTGGTCCTGTCCTGTTTCAGGAAATGCCACAAGGCATGTTATAATCCATATTTAGATTTTTATAAAATGTTAGAAAATAATAATTTCACCTATGATCTACTTTGAAACAGTTAAAGTTTGATTTTAGGCATTCTAAACTTGCCGGTGTTGGGTACTACAGTTCCTCTTCTTATTGATTGTTTTTGTCTTTTCACAGAGAAGGGTGAATTCAACAGGAAGGTGTGCATCCATTGCAATGCAACATTTCACAGTGGAGTTGCACTGTCTAATCACCTCCGGGCATATGCAAAAAGAAAAAGGATTGCCTTACTCGAGGGAACCAGTAAGTACCACTAGTAAAATCTTTAGTTAGACCTAGGATGCAACTCCTTGTATGCTTTTTTCTTAAAACCTTTACAGTTACGCTTATCATTCACACTACTATGTCCCCTTAAACTGCTAACAGAGTTTTACTCCAGAATTTTGTTTTAGTTTTCTTCCTGAGTAGGTCTTATCAGTCACTAAAACTAAGCCAAAACATTGCATCTTGGCTCATAAAACTGGTATGATTTCATTCTTCGTGTGTGGATGCTCCTTTCCCATGGCCATGTTTTCTTGTGGTACTGGATAGTGCTCCCTGTACTCCTGTTGCAGCATTGGCTTTGCAACAGTTTCCAATTGGTTTTCTGCAACCAAGACCATAGTTTTAGTAACAGTTCCACTTCAGACAAAAAAAAAAAATCATCCTTTGCCACAAAACTCATCTTCTGCTTCCTTTCTACTCTAGCACACACACGCTCAGTATATGTAAATGGTCATGTGAAGTGCTTACAGCCGTTGGGATTATGTCTCACGTTATATTAAAACGCTCCTCTGGATGAAGATTACACATGCAAACAAAAAGCAATCGGATGCTGTAAGCTGGTTAAGCTACACATGTCTTTGAAACCAGTTCATAGGTGTGACCGTTCCTGAGCAAATTTCTTTCTTTTTTGTTACTGTACAAGTGGTATAGAGGTACAAATTCCTGCCAACAATCACACAAAGGGGTGACCTCTGACTTGGTTGTGTGTTCCAATAAACACATTTTTTGGAATTGGAACAGTTCCCGTCTTCATTGCTATTCTCCTCATTTTTACTGGTACATTTTTGGATAAAAAGATCCGAATCCTTCTGCATTGTAGAAATGAAGATTTCAAAACACCTTCTGCATTTCGTGCTGGTCCAAAATCTTTAGAGTGACAAGCGTATGAACACGCCTTTAGAAATTAAAGCAAATGTTTAAAGACTAAAAGATGTCATATGAAGTTTTTTTTTTTTTTTAAATAACTGAACACAGTTCTGGTTTCTCACCAAAGCACATTGAGGTGTCAAATATTTTTCCCTCATCTTGGCTTGTTACCAACTATCGGTCAGTGGAAGAGCATTAAACCATCACACATAATCTTCGCAGATCACATTATCATCAAAATATTGGTTTTCATATGCACCTGATGCAAACAAAGTGGACACCCGCTCATAAAAATTGCTCTGCTGCTAGATAAAACCTCCAGATGACACAACTGAGTAGTACCTTTTAGAATTGTTTATTTTTGCATATATGTAACCAAAAACAACTTCAAATGATCCAATATTATCTGTGCTGCTCACAGATGATACTGGAGTCAGATGTTTTTAATCAGCGGGATGGCAGTCAGGTGTGAGTGTGTGTCCTGTTGTAATTTAAGAACAGCCATCTGTCTGAATCTGATCGTGCGGTCGGGCATCATGCCAAGAACAAAGGAGCTTTCTGAGGAACTCAGGAAGAGGGTTGTTGATGCTCATGTGGCTGGAAAGGGTTACAAAATCATCTCTAAAGAGTCTGGACTCCACCATTCCACAATCAGACAGATTGTGTACAAATGGAGGACATTCAAGACCACTGTTACCCTCCCCAGGAGTGGTCGACCCACAAAGATCACCCAAGAGCAAGGTGTGTAGTTCATGTGATCATAAAGGAACCCAGGGTGACGCTGTTTTCACACTGGCAAATGTTCATGAGACTGTTATGAGAACGCCAAACAACAAGGCTGTGCGTGGCAGGGAAAGGAGCAGATGGTTGTATCATGGTCTGGCCCTAGCTTGCTGCATCTAGGCCAAGATGACTCTCCATCGCAGATGGAACAATGACTTCTGAGTTATACCAGCAAATTCTAAAGGAAAACCAGGACATCTGTCTGCACAGTGAATCTCTAGAGAGAAAGTGGGTCATGCAGCAATACAGTGACCTTAACTCTAGTATTTCTGCCTTAAGGTTAAAGAAGAATGAAGGCAATGCGGCCAAGTCAGAGTCCTAACCCTAATCCAGCAGTAATGTTGCAGCGATTACTAAAAGCAAAGGGCACATATTTTTATCCCTCACAGATATTTAATGTTGGATTGCTAAATAAAAAATGACAATGTAATTTTAACTGGATTCTCTTATTCTGACAATGTTTTAGGTCATATTTATGCAAAGGGTTCACAAACTTTAAAGCATCACTTTAGATACAGCAGCAGAAATCTCAACCTGATAAAACTGTGTAGCTGGAAACCAAAAGGAGCTGTGATGTCCAAATCTTAGTTATATTTAGTGCACCAGTGGTTATTTGTGTCCTCCCCGGGGTAGGAATGTAGGAGGTGCATCAGTTTTTCACTCTGCAAGGATTTTAATTGCAGAGCGACCTCTTGATGGCTTTAAGCTGTCAGGACCTGCTTTTCCTGCAGGCGCAGATCATCACACTTTGATCGAGGTCCCCGTCTTAGCCTCACTCAACCATGCATAATAAAGCAAAGGTCAGAAATGTCCACACATTCAAGGCCATTCAAAGAACTACTGCTAGAACATCAGTGCACACTTTTGTGGTTGGCTACAATGTAAAATGTTGGGCTGTAAATGAAATTGTGTCTTTCAGCAATTGACTGTAAAGCAGTCAGGACACGTTCAAGGCCTGGCTCAAAAAAGAAGACACTGCCCTTAAATCAAACACCAGAGGAAATGTACAGGCTCACCTGCAGGTAATTTTTTTTTTTTTTACTCCAATTCAATTGTTTCCCAGTCTCATGCTGCCAGATAACCAGTGGTCTGATTGTGTATTTATTCTGGTTTTCTTCTCATCTTTTCCAGGTTCTGTGACCTGGTCTTCCAGGGTCCCTTGTCAGTTCAGGAGGACTGGATCAAACATTTACAGAGACACATAATGAACACTAGCGTCCCTCACACTGGGCTAGGCATGGTAGAGGTCACCTCATTGCCCACAGACACCCCAACCTTCAAGACTGATCAAGACAGCTCTTTGACAGTCACACATGCTGCCTCATGAGGCCGGTGGGGACCTTTTTAGATTTCACTAGACTGTATGTGTATGTATACTGGATGTTCTTTCACTTTTTTTTTTTTTAAGTCAACAAATTACTGGCCAAAAGTACAATATTGCTCAATGTCTGCGATATTGTACACGTTTGGACATTTGGACAGATGAAAAAAGTCAATTATTTTGGATATTGTTACCTTTTGTCTGTTTTTACATGGTCCATTTTTTTTGGAATACAGTTCCAAGTGGACAAACTGTTTTGTTTTATGCAGTAATGTAGTGTGGAATCCATTTCTAATGAAGACAACTTTTACCTCAGATTTCTCATGGTTTGAGTCAGTTTCTGGGAGCACTTCTGTATCAATATTCACATAAATCCATGTTTCCTATGTACTGCAACACGGTCAAATCAAAGCCCACAGTCTCTTTTCAGGCCAGAGTTACTGAGAGAAATATTTTGAATGAAAGTGCAAAAAGGAAAAAAAAAATGTCTGCAAACTTGTCATGCATAGAAAAAGTGTTTTATAGTATTTCAGTAACTGCGTTGTTTCTAACAAGATTTAAACTGAAGGTGGTTGAGGAAGAAAAAAAAGCGAGACCTAACACGCACAACCCGTGCTGACCAAGCCCTTCATACATGTCACCTATATTTAATGTTTAAATATACTGTTTTGAAATAATTTAATTTTAAATGTACTATATCACACAGATACAATGCTTAAAACATTTGTGTTGTTCTAAATAAAAGACAAAGAAACAAGCTGACTTTTTTCAAATTATTGTTGCATTCATGTTTTTTTAAACAGTAGCACACTTGATGTGCAAATTACAAAGTATTAGCGTTAACAAAACTGCAAATGTAATCTTCTACAGGCAACCAGATGGAGATTATCTGGAAGTAGGTGGAGTCAACGTAACATGAGGCAGCTGTGAAATGGCAAACCATATATAAACAAAGAAAAGCTGTATTGTGTTCACAGACCCACAACAGCATGTCTGTTAGCATTTCACGTGAGTACTGGGACAGCAGTTCTGTGTGTTAAGTAACGGTAAAGTCGGCTGTTCCTTCATCCGATGCATACAGCACCTCGGTGTGAACAACATTACGACAACATCCAGCGAGTGCTGTCATTCAAACGGGCTGCCACCCTGAAAGAAAAGAATTAGTTTAGTTACATCTCTAGAGCTCCAGGCACGCTGAGTGCATCCACTTTAATTACTAGTAATTACTACTAGCTGTGCAGGGTACCATTTGCTCATGCTACTAATCAAGCATAGAGTTCAGAGAGTGGAAACGAATGCATTAATAAGATTTTTTTTTACTCTAATAACTTTTGATATAGAAGTATTTATTTTGCTGCTGACTTTTATGTACATTGTAGCTTTTAAATTTGACTGTGACATCTCACTTCATACAATAGTTCAGTCCCAGATTGTTGATTTGGCCACCACTCAAGGTTTTACTGTCTCTCTGAAAGGTTTAATTTGGTTTTGCAGCCTAACGATGGCCTCTGTCACCTACATTGACATCTCTTTGGATCTCATATTGAGTACCAGTGAACAGTTACAAAAGGCAATACTTGGACTCAACTCCAGGTCTTTTAACCAGTTAATCTGCCATGAAATAATGAGTGAACAGGCCTCAACTGGCCATGAAACTGCTTGTAAGTCAATTGTCCATTTACTTTTGGGCTATTGAAAAATGCATAAAAATGACTGTAATTCCTCAACAGTTAACAGTACTTTTGTTAAAACCTTTAAATTAAATCTACAATTCAGTAACATCTTGTTTGTTTTATTCAAAATCCACTGTAGTGGTGTACAGAGGCAGAGGGAGGCCACCAGTCTGTCATAGGGCTAACACACAGAGACTGACAACCATTCACACCTACGGGGAATTTAGAGTCACCAAATAACCTAACCCCACTAACTGCATGTCTTTCAGTTTCAAAAGGCCAAAATGAACACTTTGTAAAAATGACTTTTTAAACATTAAAAGTCCCATCCCCAGCTGTCTGTGGCTTTGTACTATTACTGCTAAGCAGCTTTTCCAGTACACTGTGAATACTTTAGAAATCTCTTGCAGAATACCTTCAGGAAGTGTTCAAACTGTGGTTTTAGCTCCTTCATCATGGCTTCTGCTTTGCTGAGGCAAGCGTGTCTCTGATGCACTTCAAACTCCTTCAGGAAAGACAAACGATCAGATTAAATAGCAAAGAATTTTCAAGAAAACACATCTGGGTTATTATGCTGTAGGACAACAGCGTTACCTTCGTGCAAAAGATGTGTCCCTCAGAGGTGATGTGAGCCTGCACTTCAGCTACAGATGTGGATATGTATACTTTGCAAGCAGCACAATGAAACATTTCCACCTTTGTCAAGTGGTCATTTTCCTGCAGAGCTGACAACACAATCAGACCCAAGTTAGTTTCTTCTTGTCAGGAACAGAAGGCGCACATCTTTCAGTTTCTGACTTTTCATTTTTTTAATAAATGCATTTACTCTGAAGTGCGTTGTCCTCTACTGCTTGGCTACAATGATGGCTTTTATACAGAATGAATTCCTACAGAAAAAAAAAAATTTAACTATCACAATCCAGGCATCTGTTTATGCATGTATGGTACAAGAAGAATGCAAACTTGGGAAAAAAGAATGCAGTAGAATACATTAATGGGAAACGCATGTCACCGTACCTGAAGGAATGCTATCGTTAGATCATCATATTTATTATTCTGCTGTATGTGCTCCAGTGTGTCCCAGTGACATTTGCTGTCCAAGTGATCCTGCAGCTCCTGCCCACTGGCAAGCTCAACCTCACAAAGGTCACAAAAGATGGGTGTCCTAGAAGAAAAATAATTTGGGTAATTTAAAATATTTAGGCATTAACTAATCCAGACTCCCCTGTTAACAGTCAAAAGGTCAAACCTGGCAAATATTATGTTATACAACTGGATTTGAAAAAACTTCCATATCTGGGTAGTGCTTCAGTCACACTCTTTAAGTACTGCATGCACTGCCTAAGGTAACTCTGTTGCCTCCTGAATGTATACAAAAGAGGAAACATTAAAACAGCCATAACACAATAGGACATAAGAAAATAGGCACAGGTCTGTGTAATGAGGAAAGTTGTTTTTTTTAAGTTACAGCTTATATTTAGGGCTTGATAGTCAGTACAACACAGCATGAGTGATGCAAGCAAGCTCTTCAGATGCTGTGTTTAACCATTCTACTACCAAGACACAGAGCCAGCACAGCTGTAACCAAACCACTATGGAAACTGTTTGTTTGTGCTTTTATCTGGAATGGATGATATATGTATGCCCTCATTTTTGTTGACATTTTATTTGATTAAACCCAACTGTTTAAGCGGGTTTAAGCAAGAGCTGTAGAGTTTAGTCCATTTGGTCTAACACATTACCATCTTATGGCAACCTTCAGGTGTGAAAGAGGAAGCCAAGGTGGAAATGCCAAACTGCAGTTCCAACTTCAGCAATAAAACTGGTTTACAATGCGATACGAAACCAGAATGTCAATGTCGCAGCTCATTGAGCTCACGATGCATCACAAGTCACAGGTTACTGTAATGTGTGAAGTACAAAAAGAAAGATGTTTTCTTGCCACTGGCTGACTGTGTTACACAAGCTAATACAAATTAAAATCCAATGAGAACAACAAATGTGGCCTTGACTTTGTGACTGACCGATTGTTAACACTGGCTTTGCTTCAGTGCAAACAAGCAGCAAAGTTTAAAGATTGACCTGCGATACTTAAATTGCATCAGAGGACATGGTCAGAGAAAATGTGAGCATATGCATCTTTGTTCTTATAGTCATTTCACTTTATCAACTTGACATCAGATAGGCCCAGTGCTTACTTGTCCATAATTACAGTTTTGTGCTTATTCCTTGTCACCTTTGTGGACGGTAGGTCTCGGTCCAGGCCTGTAGAACAATTTAATACAGAGAATTACTCAGACTCGTGACACGATTAAAAGCATCATTCAGTGATTTCTTGCCATTTATTTGAACTAGTGAGACAAATGAGGCAAGCCAACTGCCATTACCTTTTTTCATATAGCCCACCTTATGGTGATAGTCCTGTAACCTTGGTGGGGATAATCTAATAGTCTAAAGAGGAGAGAAAGGATCAATTATAACACCTTAATTATTAATGATGCCTATATTATCAAAAAGGGAAACAGTAACTCTGTTTTCCTACAAAGACTGATGTTGTGATACCTCTAGCTTATATTCTGGTAGTGTTATCTTTTCCCCATTGGTTCTCTGTCCAAAAGGAGTAGGAAATGTCGAGGAGGCACGAATAAGCCTGTCAGGAGCTACCACCTCTCTGGTCCACTGGTTCACCCAAGGAGCCAAAACAATGAAGCGATTCTGCTTCTGGGTTATAAATCTGTTCTTCAGGCTGTCTAATTACTGGACTGAGACCTGGAATTTCTGCAGGTCTGGTTCCAGTGCTGAATTCTCTGTCTAAGGGTCCACTTCCTGGTTTAGAGTAAGATGAGTCCCAGAGTCGGTCATTGGGACAGCCTCTCACTGGAGAAAAACACTGAAGCTCCCCATCGTTATCATCAATGGGCGGGGAGAGTTTGTGGTCTTGATCCTGTGGCATCTCAGATTCAGAGTCTGACGACAGAGGTTCGTAAGGGTCGTAAAGTCCAGGGCTAAGACCATGGGGAGATAGATTACTCTTTTAGAAATAGAAATAGAATGCCTTTATTGTCATTATACAGGATGTACAATGAGATTGGAGGGCCACTCCTGTTCAGTGCCATGCAGTAGGAAATCGCACTTTCTAAAATATAAATTAGAACTTCTAAAAATATACAGAAAATAAAAGAATGTATAAAAATATATACAGAAAATAAAATGTATAAAAAATACAGAACATAAGAGAATGAAAATAAAATAAGTGTATACGTATAATAATGAAGATGATGAGTATTACACTTGGTGAATGAATATTGGATATTACACAATATAGGGGTGATAGATATTGTTCAGTATGAATAATATAATATTGCACAGAGATGTGGGTATTGCACAGTTAGAGTAGGTGAGTGTGTGAGTTCAGGTTGGTGATTGCTCTGGCAAAGAAATGTTGTTTAGACAGTTTTTTGACTTTTTAAGCCACTAACATAAAAACTATAAAGACTCAAATGTGGACCAAGACTACAGGAGATACGACTCACTTTTCTGTGCAACTTGTCTTTTGTCCTGAGAGTCTCCATCTTCTTCACCAATTGGTTTGAAAGAAGACTTCCATTTATCAACTGAGGATGAAGCTGGAGGATAAAAAAGACAAAAATGAAGGTAACATACATGTTTATGGATTGCATACCTCCAGATATGCAATCTAGTTATACTGAGTTCACTGTACTCAAATGGCCTCAACAGTCACCACATCTCAGTCCAGCAGAGCACCTTTAGGATTTGGTGGAATAAGAGATTCACATCATGGATGTGCCACCAACAAATCTGCAGCAACTGTGTGATGCTATGATGTCAATATGGACCAAAATCTCTGATGAATGTTTCCAGTACCTTGTTGAATTTGTGCAATGAAAAATTAAGACAGCTCTGAAGGGAATATCACATTTTGGCTTTTCTAGGAAGAACTGATTTCCAATGAACTGAAGCAACTTGTGGTTCTGCTAAGTATGCTTTAAAAAATGAGATACAAAGTGTGCATGGAATCAAAATCATAACCTTAGCTATGAAACCTATGAGATGATTCATGTTTGCTAATACTGTTTCACTGCACTGCCCGATTTCCTGACATCTATCTCAAGATAATTCAATGTCTGCGGAAAGGGATCAAGTCAGGCAATAAAAGGTCAACAAAATCTGCAATAATTCTTTGCAGAGTGGTTATCTGTGATGTACAGACAAAGCAATTTTAAAGGAATGACCTGAAACAAGATAAAGCACTTCTGTGGCAGACATGCTTCCACAGTACCCTCACCTTTCTGGGCTGGTTGAGTCTCAGCAGTCATATCTGATGTTCCCGATATACGTCTCATAGCATCTATGAAATCTTGCGGTACTCTGCTCACCACATGAAAGAAGAACAACCATAAAACGTGTAGTTGTGTAAACAGTGACCATGAATATAGCAGCTAAGGCGGAGAGGTGTTTATGTCCACAAACTCGGCTAGCTTAGCCATTTTTGCTGCTAGCTTTAGTTGCACGGCTAGGCTCGCAACAGTGCGTTGATAACAAAGCTTGATGCGACATTTGCATCTAAGTCTGAAGACGTGATTTTACCCCTAGCATCCAATAAACAAAACGACAGCCAGAATGTAAACGAACAGGCACCTTAAGCGAGGTTGTAACGTCCCCAAATAACAACATTATCCCCGTTTTGAGACTGCACAAAGTACAGCATACCGTGTAGTCGGGATTTTTGAAATAGTCTCTTTGCCTCTTCCCCGGGGCTGAAACGTTTTCGCAATGTGACGTCTCATTATTTCAAAAAGAGCGGATAGGCTTTGTTGATAAAGTTAAAGCTGGCTCGCCTGCAAAAAGGTTGGTTCGATGATATTTACTCCAAACGACAGAGGGCAACAAAGTGCAGCAGATGATGGATCTGCCGTCAAACTCATTTTAGTTCATGGATCACATACAACCTGATCTGGTCTGAGGTGGGTTTGACGGGTAAAATCACTCCATAATAATCTACACTCACCTGATACTTAAGTAAGTACAACTGATCAACTGCTCATTGACACAAATATCTAATCAGTCAAACACATGGAAGCACCTCATATAGACACGAGCAGGATGACCTGCTGAAGTTCAAATGGTGCTCTCCAGGGATTACAGAGAATGGTCTGAAAAAGAGGAAGTAACCAGAGTGGCAGTTCTCTTAGAGAAGATGTCTTGTTGATGCCAGAGCTGAGCTGATAGGAAGATGGCAGCAACTCAACTTGTGGTTACACTGGTTACACCACAAGGTATGCAGAAGAGCATCTCTGAATGCACAATATGACAAATCTTGAAGCAGATGGGTTACAAGAATGAAAGAGCACACTGGGTACCACTCCTGTCAGCTAAGAACAGGAGACCGGAGCTACAGTTGACATGAGCGCATCAAAATTCGACAATAGAAGATTGGAAAAATGTTGCCTGGTCTGATAGGTCTTGATTTCTGGTGATGGCAGGGTCAGAAGGTGTTGTAAACAACATGAAAACATGAATCTGGTGATGATGGTAACATTTTCTAGGGAAAAAAATGTGGGGATATTTTCTTGGACTCCTTAGTACCAACTGAGCATCATTTAAACACCAAAGCTTACCTGAGTATTATTGCTGACCATGTCTATCCCGTCATGAACACAGTGTACCCATCTTCCTGCTTCCAGTCACATCATCTCAAAGTGGTTTCTTGAACATGACCATGAGTTCACTGTACTCCAATGGCCTCCACAGTCATCAGATCGCAATCCAATAGAGCACCTTCGGGATGTGGTGGAATGGGAGATCCTCATCATAGATGTTTAACCAACAGATCTGCAGCACCTGTGTGATGCTATCATGTCAATATGGAGCAAATGTTTCCAGCAGCTTTTTGAATCTGTGGCATTAAGAATGTAGGCTGCTCTGAAAGTAAGAGCAGAGCCAAACTGGAACTACCAAGGTGTACCTACAAAAGTGACCAGTGAGTGTATATCAACTTTCTGAGATCCTGCATTCTAATATGGGAATGTTACGTTTTAGCTGAGGACTTTAGAAAATGATTTTCTGTTCATAGATGATGCTTTGTTTTATATTCATCATGTCCAACAATCCCAAATAGCTAGGGGAAATTACACATTCACCCCAAAGAAGATCTCAGTTTTAAATCAATTTTATGTTGAGATCTAAAGCAGCGCAGTTACATTGTGAAGACATCTACCTGGGCCACAGCCAGCCAAGTGAAAGATACCTTATACCCCCACACATCTAAAATTTGACAGAGAACACAAAGTGTTGTAAGATTACTTTTGTCGTTTATGGCAGCCCATTCATAAAACAGATGATGAAGAACTGACGTCTTTACAAACATAAGTGCAATTATAAAAATATCTATTTTTCCAGATTCATTACGTACACATCCCAGCTGGCAAATTTCAGTGGAAAGATATAAAATCTTCAGATGTAGGTTTTGTGGCTGAAAATGTAACTTTTTTTTAATGAATTCATTTTGTCTAGATCTAAAAATGTTTCCATCCATTAGTAAGGCTAGCATCCATCACTACGCCACACACACAGCAGTGCAATTGATTGAATAATTGGTGCCGTTAACAACTTCACAGCAATTTTCGTCCTCTGCAAAGCCATGCAGTGGGCCAAAGTGGACCCATTGCATGGCTGATGGCCCAGTTCTGATATTAATGTACAGCACAGACAGTATAATGTAATGGCTGAATGTCATTATTAGGAATTTCAGTGTCACACGCTTCTTGTATTGTGTACTAAACATGTAACAAGCCCATCCAACAAGTTTTCTCTGTGCATATTCATTTTTCTGTCATTTTAACAAATAGCTTTTTTGATTTGTTTAAAAATGTACCTCTTCTATGTTCCCAAAGTAACTGTGGTTAGGTCTATTACAACAGGGGTTTAGAAGGGGCTCACTGACCACTGGATTCATCTGATTATTTATAAATGAATCCTATGAGTATATGTAACATATGAAATGACTTACAGATAAGAATAGGGGGTTAAGGAGCCAGGAATGTGAAACCTGAAAGAAGAACAAGTCTAAGAATGAATGAGGTTCAGGACAGGCAAACAGAAACATGACACTACATGTTGGCACTCCAGAGCAGGATATCTTGAGGACAGGTGTGTTCTTATGATTCACAGAAAAGGACTCACACATATTGTTGCTTGTCTGCAGGATAACCACCATCAAATCTAACCCCTGTACATAAACAGTCTGATAGGAATTACGGTTGCAACAGAAAATATCTTCTGTTGGACGATATTATGGAGGAACTCAAGACATTTCCTGCATCAGCCATTAACTTTAACCATGTGATGACTAGAAACACATTATGTGGACTTATTTGACTTCAGTGGAGAGCACGCCATGATCATCCCACTTCTTGGGAACTGTTGGGGTCAATGTAACATTGTCGTTTGTCTCCTGGCAACATTACGAAAAAGAGCCCTGGCACAGAGGCCTTTGTACTGATGGCCTTAAGGGACGTGTAAAATCTTTTTCTCAGGTTTCTGGTGCAGGCAGGAAGCAGAAAAGGGTGGAGGGGACAAAAACAGTTTTTCCAGGAGGGAAAATGTCATGTAACAAGCACGAACATAATAAACTGCTGCATTGGAGTAATTACTGAGAAGAAGCAATCCTTAATTTTTTTGTTGTTGTTGTTCCACCATTATATTTTCTGCTGTCCACATGGCCATTTTTCAGCCTAGCCTAGCTGTCACAGTGTGAAAGATGGGTACACTGTGAACAGATTACCTGTCTTCACAAGACTAACACAAAGAGATAGACAGCCACACTTTGTCACGGTATGTGGAAGCTGACTGTGTGGCATGTAAAAACTGAGAACCCAAATGCAGGACTCAGATGCAGGCACATGGAGTGAAGCAAAGGTGAGCCTTTATTGTGGCTGATAACACAAGCAGGAAACAAGGCAGGCACAAAACTAAGAAAACCTAAACTGGGGACCTAACTAAAGGACCTTGGAGACACAGGGAACAGAGGAATGACACACTGTCGTTACGAAAACAAGACTCCTACAGATGACAAGGAGAAAACTGACAGAAGGAACGAGGGGAGAGTGGAAACAGCTGGGGCAGGACAGGTGAACAAAATAACACTAATGAGACTCGGAAGTAAAGCAAAACACAAAGCACATGGGACAGGGGATGGCAAAATAAAAGAGGAAGTGAGAGGACACAGAAATGCCAAGTCAACACAACACAAGGAGACACACTGAAGAAAACAGACACAAAAGACTCCACACAATAGAGAGGAACACTAAGGGAAGACAGACACAGGGAGAACTAAAGTCTAAAGCCACTGGAAAATAAACGACTACATAAGGGGAACACAGGAAACAATATCAACAATAAAATGAACCATAGACTACAAGGGCAGATTACCAAAAGTCCATCGAATTAAGAAACACAGGGTCACTGGTCTGGGATCATTACACACAATTTTTGAATCATTAACCTAAAATGCATGACTGTGGGAGCAAATCCATGTAGGCACAGGGAAAACATGCAGACACCAAACAGAAAGGCTCCCGGGGGGGGGGGTCACAAGGCAACAAAAAAAGTTTAGGAACTACTTTATAACTTTACAGCAGACCCATTTTTCTTTTCCTTCATACATACACACACTCACTGGCCACTTTGTTAGGTACACTGTTCAACTGCTCGTTAATGTAAATGTCTAATCAGCAGCTCAGTGCATTTAGGCATGTAGACATGACGTGCTGAAGCTCAAACCAAGCAACCCGAATGGGGAAGAAAGAAAGATTTAAGTGGCTTTGAACGTGGCGAGGTTGTTGGTGCCAGACGGACTGGTCTGAGTGTTTCAGAAACTGCTGACCTACTGGGATTTTCCCACACAACCATCTCTAGGGTTTACAGAGAATATTTCGGAAATTATCCAGTGAGCAGCAGCTCTCTGGGTGAAAATGCCTTGTTGATGTCAGAGATCAGAAGAGAATGGCCAGACTGCTTCGAGCTGATGGGAAAGAAACAGTGACTCAAATAACCACTCATTACAACCAAAGTATACAGAAAAGCATCTGTGAAACAGATGGGCTGCAGCAGCAGAAGACCACACCTGTGAGCAAAGAACAAGAAACTGAGGCTACAATATAAGCAGGCTCACCACAACTGAAAACCGGTGTCTGGTCTGGCAAGTCTTGATTTCTGCTGCCACATTTAGATGGCGGGGTCAGAATTTGGTGTGAATATCATGAAAGCATGGCTCCATCCGGCCTTGTAGCAACAGTTCAGGTGGTGGTGGTGGTGGTATAAGGGTGTGGGTGATATTTTCCTGGCACACTGCATGTAATCCCTGTGAGCCAAAAGCTCAGGCTTCATATTGATCTAAACACTTCCAGACTGAAGATTTGAACAACAATCGGAAGAAGTTTTGTCTTCAAGGGTTGGGGAGAGGTTCAACTGAGGGGCTGTACCAGGATCAGTACATGCCAAATAAAGATTTGTTTGAACTGTGACTCATGCTGAGTCCAAGAATAATACAATGGAGGTGGAAATGAGCAAAGTAGGTCCATTTTGAAAGCAAATCTAGTGATTTTCCAGTGACACATCCTTTCAAATATTATTTAATTCACTAAAAAAGATATTTAAAAATAATTCCAAAATGACAGATTTCACTGCAGGACAACAGCAAGCGAAGTGTATCTGAAGGAGATGAACAATGATTGGACGTCAATCAAGACACTTGTTTTATTGTACCATAAAAATGAACTTTGAGCACAGGCTCGATGAGGTGGTACAGCAGCTCTGAAGAACACACATATATCAGGCCTACACAGAAGCACATTGAGAAGAATGAAGGCAGATATTACATGATTGTGACATGTAGGACCATCAGTTCAACAGAACATTTCCAAACGCGATTCCAAAAGCTAGTCGACGGATTTCCCTTTCATCAGCTCAGATTTCTCTGAACAGGTTATCAAAAAGGACATCAACCAATCTTTACATCATTAGGGTTTCCATGTGCAAATGAATTACTACAGGCCTTCGTATACAATCTCCACTAAAGTAAGGTAAAGGTTCATTTCTGGTGCTCAGTCACCACCTGGGTTTACAACTCTGGTTCTTTCAGCTATACGAGTATGCATGAAGAAAAATAAAATACATAGGTTACACAATTTCAACAAGTTAAACTACCAAAAAAAAAAAAAAATGAAAGAAAGAAAGAAAGAAAAAACTGACAAGAAATTATGATTTATTCATTTTTGGCTTGTTCTTTGTGAAAGCCCTCACTTAAAAAAAGAAAAAGAAAAAAAAAAGCAGCAGTTAAGGCAAAAAGACTGTTCCCATGGTTACATTTATACCTGAGTACCTAAAACAATAATGATCTACATAATGTGTCATTGGGGCAGTTTTGGTCTATAGAAGCTGGATTTTTATTTTCTATTACTTAAAACTAGAAAAAAGCATAATAATACATTCTCTGCAACTAGAGAAGCTATCCTTTTCATGCTGTATTTAAATAGAAGCAACTAAGAGAGCCTAAAAGAAAAAATTCAGGAAATGTATGCATATTACAAAAATAATGGTTACAGCCAGCCACCTTATTCTGAGTGGCTTTTGTGCTAAAAGGTTTCTCGACTGATACCTTCCTTAGCGTCCATAGGAAGTGTGTCGAAAAGATGTTCCTCCACGACAAGGCAGTTTTTGCGCAGCAGGCGACAGTTTCCTAACTGGACGGGCAGTCTGTCAAGACAGTTTCCTTTGAGCTCCAGCTGAGTGAGCTGGACCAGCTGGCCCACAGCCTCAGGCAGCGTAGTGAGCGCGTTGTGCCCCAGACACAGCACCTTAAGCTTGGTGCATCTGAATAAAGTCTTGGGCAGCACCTCCAGCTTGTTGGAGTTGATGGCCAAATGCTGGAGGTTGTGGAGGAGACCCACATCTGGAGGAAGCACCGAGATGGAGTTATGGCCCACATCCAAGTGTCGCAGTTTAGGGAGGGTGAACAGGGCGGGAGGCAGGGTCTCCAGTTTATTGTGAGAAAGGTGGAGAGCCTCCAGAGACTTGATGTGGCCGATGGAGGATGGAATTGTGATTATTTTGTTGTGCCACAGTTTAAGGCACGTCAGCCTCTTGAGGTGCTGTAAGCTGATGATCTCCTCTATGGTTCGGATGTTGTTAGATTTCAGGTCGAGCTCCTGTAAGTTGGTTAAGCTGAAAATAGCATGGGGAATCCTTTCGAGTTCACAGTTGTGCAGCTCCACTTCAATTAGATTTGTCATCTTTTTCAAACTGTTTAATACCAGCAATTTTGTACCATCATTATGCACCATTAACCGAATCAGATGCGGAGAAAGCTCCGTTATGTTTGTGGGGATTTTTGTGAGGTTGCTCTTCAGGCATAACGTCTTCAAATGCCTCAAGTCTCGCATGGACTCCAGGCAAATCATTTTGTTGTTTTCTGAGCTTAGGTTGCCAATTAGATTAAGCTCCTTCAAACTCCTAAGCAAATACACCCAGGCTGGGATCTCGGCAACATCAGTGAACTTGACGTGAAGGCAGCGGAGATGGTCGCGTAGGAAAGCAAAACCTGTCTGCTCGACTTTGGCGGGAGAGTGGCAGAGATGCAGCTCCTGCAGGCTGGTCATTTGAGAGACCTTTGCTGTGAACCTCACCTCAGGAATCAGCTCCAATTTTAGCACATCCAAATCTGTGAGGTCAAACACCGCATTCGGGAGACCCGAGAGCATAAAGAGGTGCAGCTCCTGCTTGTCCTGGGCGTTACGGATGACGAGCTGCTTTAATTTCTCAAAAGTCCACTCATGGTTGAGGCTTATCTCCCTTAGCTTGTTTTCACTGACCTCGGACAAGAAAACACCAAAGCGCTTGGAGTAAAGCTGGTCATACTGGTCAACCATGTGTAAGAGAAATGCAAAGTCATTTTTGACGTCAGGAATGTCACTAAAGCTGCTCTCCTCCCTGACCTTCTCGAACGAGTACTCCTTCAGAGGTCGCCGAAACACCCAGAAGAGAGAGTAAAAGCACGTCATCCCGTAGATCAATATCAGTGCCACATAGGTGATGAGCAGTTTGCTTAGCATGAAAGCCATGTTGTGCGTACAGTAGAACTTTGTATATCCTGTTAGATGTTTTATCTCAGGTTTACATACATGAGTAAAATCTATTTTGTTTAAAAAGGCTGACGTGTAGGCCAATATCAACATAAACTTGACAGATTTGACAATGGTCTGTGCTACATAAAGCTTGTAGATTAAATCACTGTCCTCCACATGAGCTCTGAATTTTCTCACCTTCTCAAAAAGGGCTTTGGCCTGCTCGCCATCTTTTTTATCTAGGATTGTCATGCTACTTGGGACCTCCAATATAGGCTTATCTGCAGTAAACTTCACCCCAAGCATGGGTGTAGATGGGCTCACATTCGTGCTTTCATCATTCCCCTCTAAAGACACCTGCTTTGGTGCTGAAGAGGTGCCGGTCAGCCTCTGCTTGTTCTCCTCAGAATCCTCACAGGCTGTTTCAGACAAAGCCTTTGTTGTCCAGGGAGACTCAAAACACCGTCCCAGAATAGAAACGAAATGCTCGATCTTCGAACTCGTTTTGGGGTACTTGAACCAGAAGTTGCTACTGACCATGAGGATGATGGTATGGATGAGGGTGAGGTATGGAAAGTATTTGGAATACCAGGGCAAGGCATCATGGTAACACTTTTGGTTGATAAAGACATACTGTTGAAAGTCCAGGTTTGTTTTAACCCCTGTAGGTTGAGGTTGTGATTCATAAATTTGACGGACAGCTTCATCCGTTAGGTCCTTAGTGACCGGTGGGGTCAGTGTTCCAACAGAGACCCTCGTGGATGAGGCTACTTCGCCATGTGTCTGCTGGCAGCCGGACTCAGGTTTTGTTCCTGAGGTTTCCTCTGCCTCGTTCATACATGGAAGGCAAGCTACCTGGTCCCTGGTGATCTGCATGGTCATTGCAAATATGGCCAACATAAGCATGACCAGACCCAGGTAGTCCATGAAGACGTCCCACCATGGCTTTAAGATGCGGTATGTCGGCTGGATGTCGTTCAAGGACGCAACCTCAGTGAGTGTGAACATTACTGCAACAGACAGACAGAACTCAGTTAATCTTACTCAGACTGATGTTTTTTTTTGTTTGTTTGTTTTTTTTGCACTAAACTTGAAACAAACTTTACATTAATGGATGTATTTTGATCACTGATGATTTTCTGATTCACCTTCATAATGATCATTACTGTAAACTGATTATATTTGGATTGTGCACCATGCTGGTCTCATAAAATATTTGAATATTTATATATCTAAATATATATATATATATATATATATATATATATATATATATATATATATATATATATATATATATATATATATATATATATATACATATATATATATATAAACTTTCAAACCTATAACCCCATTTTAACCAGATGCATCTTGGGTGATCAAATCAAAGACACACTGTGATATGATCACTCAAACTGATGAGGTGCAGAGGTGCTGTGAGATGCACTTGACTCCAACCGTTCTAATCTGTTGCATCTTGGTTAGGCCAACTAAAGATGCAATAGGAAATTATGACATCAGTGCAGGGTATGGTGGTACTTTTTTATCTCATCCTGTCCCCTTTTGCAAGTGCAAATGACTCTATTCAACTATTTTAACACTGGTACTTTCAACATTTTGTTTTCTTTCATATCCCCTGCTCATAAAATCTCTACTAATGACTGCACAGGGCGCGTTGACAGTAAAGACATTTGAAGCCAGTATATCAGCTGGACAGCTTAGAGAGTTTTTTAAGTCTGCTTTCAGCTCTTTGCAGCACTGTCATCAGGAGTCTGAGCAGGAAACAAACAAAAAAATTCAAAAATAACTTTCCACATAATATTTATAGGACAGTTAGAGCAGGAAATCTTTCTGGTTTAAATCCACAGCAGGTTACAAAAGTGGGCAGTCATGTCATGTGGTCATCTAAGCCTCCTGGAGTAACACATTGATCCACCAGTTACATGAGCCATGAATCAGTAACTGAGTTTGAATGTGCCCTATCATTTTATCATGGTGAGCTACACTGAACTCAGTTCCTCTTCATAGTGTTTAAGCACCAGGACAAAACTGTGCTAAATCCAGATGTATTACAACGCGCTGTTTTTGGAACAGAGTCCTTTGATGAAGCCCCAAATCCACCAACTGCTCTGATTCACTAAGACGTTTGGCATATGTGCATTTCATTTAGTGACGCACTGAAAATGGTTCTCTTAATGAATGTTGCACTTTCTGCACACACACACACACATTATGACTTCCCTTCAAAGTCTTTCCTTAGAGGTATGAATAGTGATTTCTACTGTAAAAAACTTAGCACGACAGCCTTACGTGTTACAGGAAGTTTTAACGGTGATAAGACTAACAGGTTTGTGTATCAGCAATAATAAGTTGATCTCGTGATTGTTTCTCGCAGCACCAAACAAGCAGATAACATGCATGAGCCACCTTCACAGTATTTGTTATTATCACATACATGAATGACCATCTCAGAGGTCAATGATGTTAATATATTTTCCCCCACAGTTTCCATAGTAGTTCTGCCTCGTCTCAAGAACACAAAGTTGATAGTCAAAGTTTGTTCAAATAATCACTTTTTTTTTTAACTTTTCCCTTGATTTATATATCTTATCTTTATATTTATAGGTGTGTGAGTGTCGACTATGAGTGCACTTTAAAATTTGCGTATGAGTGCATTAAAATTGTTTATAGTTTTACACTTATTTTTTCTGTATAGCATACTTTTATACAAGTGTCTGTACTGCTTCATCCCAAAGTGCATCAAAATGTCATTGTATACACAACATACAATGGCAATAAAGAAACACTGAGTATCCATATGTCTTAAGATATTACACACACATAATACACAAACTCTCCCTTTTTCAGAGAGACCAACCAAAGAAATATTAAATGAGAGGTCGCACTGAGTTATGAAAACTGGTGGAAAATCCTCCCACTATAAGCCATTAGACACAATCACACTTATGACTTAGCTGTTAGTGTATAATCACTGTTACATCGGTGTTTTCTCATAGTACCATATTACTACACTTCGGTTTTACTTATGACATACTTATGTGAAAGTGACTGTGTGTAAATAAAACACACCACTATTACTTACTGGGAGACTTGAGGGTTGTGCTATGAATGAAGTTCAACACAGCCGGGCTCACTTTGCATTAGTTGGCTCAACAAAACCTAAATTCCCAGGCAGAGATAATGGCTATCGTGATGATGGTTATCAACTTTCTCTGTTAAACTGCTCTTTCTGCTTCAGGCTCTGTGCGCACTCACAAAAAAAAGGTCATTTCACGTGTCACATGACTCTTCCTCCGCCCACACACACACACACACACACACACAAAAATCCCTATGAGTGCCACAGATGTTATCTGATGATTGTGATAAAATGGTCATTAAAAAGCTATAAAGAATATAAACACGTAACAGTAAAATGCAGAACTGCTGCAAATGAGAGGTTAATGCTGCAGAAAAATGTAAATATTGTGCTTTATGGCACAGAGTGAGAAAATAAACATTTTAACTGAAGTTAATTATTTTAATGCTGAGTGTGCTCTCAGCTGTTTATTTCTGATGTGACAGCTGCACTTTAGAACTCTGAGACTTTAAACTGGATCCATTAAAGGTTAGTATCCCACAGCCTGAAGAAGGAGGATGCGTGGTTTGGTGCAGATCAAAGTGAAATTACTTTGATTGATTGAACAGAGGCCGGTTTTCTGTATTATGAAGGTGGTTCACTTCTTCCTGTGGTAAGTTACCAGGGTAACTTATGCCGCAATTAGATTAAAAATCAAAAGGTATGACATCACCGCCCACTGACCAATCAATTCTCCATAGTCACCATTCTTGGAACATCAGTCAGACCTCTGCGGGGAGAGCAGAAGGGTCTGAAGTTTTTCTGTGCCTAAAATCTTTGGTTTGGTCAGCAATTAATATAATATATCTAAATATAGATTTGTAGATGCAACTTTATTCTTCTATTTATTAATTAGTTATTGCTGTTGGCAGCAAACAATTTATGTGTTTATGTGTTCATATATGATCCTAAAACAGAACACCTACACTCATATCAAATGTGTACCCAGACTGAGGCTGTGTTTGAATTCTGCCTTTATATTTAATCTTTACCCTGAAACCCTTTTTAAGTGCACTACAGATTCTCTGCTGGCAGAACACGCTTTACATGTGCAGCTTGGTAAGACGTAACTTACTAAAACCACTGAATGAAGTGCAAACTGTGCATCGTATTGTCATGGGAACACGTGTGTATTAATTTGGTGATTTAGAAAATGTATAAAATGTTGTTCTACTTGATTCTAACCTGCTGCTGAGTCTCTTTGACACTGCTGGCAACACAGAGCACACCCCGACAATATCTGTTCAATCCAAGTAATTTCACTTTGCTCTCTGATTTCTGTGTGAATGTTTATCCTGATCTACAGTGTTCCAGTGTGAGTAAATCCAGATAACAGAAAGATACCCTGGGTATGCTGAACTGGCTTCATATTGTAGGGCCCTGGTATTCTTGGTGTATGTTCTAGTAGCTGTAATTCCAGCAGTGTAAAAGAGACTTAGCAGCAGATTAGAGCCAAGCATGACAACATTTATATATTTTCTGCATCAACAAATTAATACACACACATTTCAGTGACAAGGCAACACACACTTTGCACTTATCATTCAGTGGTTTTAGTGAGGTACAGCTTCACAACTTGCACATATAACAAATATTCCTCAGGCAGAGAATCTACATGTATACTGCACTTAAAACATGCTGCAAACTAGAAGGGCACTCAGCAGAGCACATACCTCGTCCACCCCAGATTTTCTATACCACCCAATGATGTCATACTCTGTCATAAATGACTAAATCACAGAAACTGGAAATGGATTTTATTGGATTTCAAAAACTGCAAAATATGATTTGATATTTTTATTTAAAAAATAAGATCCACAAGATAATGTAATTTATAGTCTGGATATATTTCATTTGGTTTATGTACTCTAATAGCATCCTCTAAAATAGCTAAATGAAAAAAGAGAAAAACGTTTACAGAGATATGAATTTTGTGTGCGTGAGTGATTTTTGTGTAGGGTTTGTAGTTCACTTTGCATTACTGTGAGTATTTTAATTTAAAATAGGAACTGTTTATCCCTGAGTACAAAATTTCATCACAATAGATGTAAAAGTCACTGAGATATGAATTTTAAAATGTCACCAATGATGAAATAGGGATTTTCTTTTAAAAAAAAAATTTGGTGACCTTGACCTTTGACCTTGAAAATGAAATACATTTTTGGGCCCCTACTGAACAGTTCCACAAAGTTTCATCAATTTTGCTTTAAAACTTTTAGGGATAGGGATTTATTTATTTAACTTTTTTGGGGGGTGGCCTTGACCTTTGACCTCAAAATAAAATCATACGTTCTGAGGAATATTTCCACAACGTTTCATCAATTTTGGTTCAAATAAGTGAATACTGTCCCTATCTCACAATGGTAAAGAATCCTTTTAAAAATTCCTGGATCCTGGTGGTGATCCGGAGCACCACCAGAAACTAATCAGCTGTTTCCCCAACAACTCCGGAAATTTTCACCGAATTACGTTCGTAATTTTCCGAGTTATGCCGCTAACACACAAACAGACGCGACCGAAGACACAACCTCTCCACCTATCGGTGAGCGAGGTAGTAAAAGAAGCGTGGCTCTTCCAGCTGATTACCAGCTCCAGTCCAAGTTATGTGTTCAGCTTAAGCTGCCATGGTCATCCAGGTAAAAAAAAAAGAGAGACACTTTCATAACACGGAAAACACCGACTGTAAACTAAGGACACACAGTCGCACATCCCTCTGAAGACATCGTGAATCATCAATGATGTTAGTAGCAGTTGTGATTTTGTGTTTCTATGATGGTGGTGAAATATCGACTGCAAGCATGGCCCGTGTTTAACGGTCTGACTGTGGCAGGCAGCGCTGAATGCACTAAACTAGCGCTGATCTCAGGTCTGAAAATCAACCATTAGTGAACTGGACATTTTTCCAGTGTGTTTCTTGTTCCTGTCATGAGTTTGGTGATTATTAGTACAGACATAGGCTAAAACTACAAATAAAGTAATAAATGTATGTATTAGTTTAGTTGCGTTCAGACTACACCTTGCCCAGGAGAAATGAGCCGTCTTTATCAGACTGGTAAAGCTAAACGCAGCTCCACAGTGGCTTACAATTAGCAGCCCTCCCCCAGTCTTTTGCATATGGCATGAAATAGCAGAGCCAAACAGACTGAGGGGGGGGGGTTGCGTGTGAATGTAGGCCCCCCAGGAAAGGGTGGGGCCCTGCGCGATATAGGCGGTCCTGGCAGCAAGGACAGGCTGGCGCTAAGATCCTTCAGATCAAACTTGTGGAGGAACATGCCGCTCGGTTCAGGGTGAATCTACGGCTTTCACCACGTGATACTAGCCGCTTTGCCGCATGTCAAGTTCATTCAAGCCTGATTATAAGTTTAAAGATGGCCTACAAACAGTTTAATACAATCCTACTTTAAGTCAGGTCTGAGATTAAAACACCAAATCCAGGCAGCACGGTGTAGGCAGACAAGTGCACTAGAAAGGAAATCGGCCATTTCTGTAGCACTGTGATGAAACTGTTGATCTTTTGGCTCATGCCAGGGTTTTTTTGGTTTGTTTTGTTTTTTGCACAGTAAGTTATTTGCTGTCCCGCATGGTCAGCTGATTCACTGAGACACGAGAAAGGAGAAGCAGCATGTGTCCCCACGTTAAACATTCACGCCAGTTTCTTATCTGCAGACCATATCTCCATTAGCCAAGGAAACGATATCTATCAAGTTACAGGTTATTAAGCGATCTATTTTTATTCTTTTCATTGTGTGTTGAAAAGAAAATATACTTACTGCCCGTGAGGCGTTATCTCAATCCAATTATTTCTTCTTCACCCTGCATGCCACTTTTCGATCCCCTCTCCAGGTGCGTCTTTAACCTAATTCTTCAGCCCCGTTAAAAACCGCGGGGATGGCGCCGCTCGGTGAAACAAAGCTCCGTAAAACATTTGTTTGCAGCCCTGTGGTTTGTCGGCTGGTAGCCCACATACCTAAGCCCGCCTGCCTGGCTTTGTGTTAATAGACAGTAAGCGCAGGTACACCTCCGGGGCAGTAAATTTCTAAGAAAAGACTGAGCCAATATGGAGCTGCGCGGACCGCTGTGGTGCGCGTCATGGGCGCTTCTCATTGGAGGACGGCGTTCACAGCAACTTCCCGAAGACGCCACCTACTAGTTCAGCCCGTGCTGCGTTCATGGCGGGTGGGGAAAACCGGAAAAGTTACAGACGGTCAACGACTGGCCGCACCACTGTTCATGCGATTCCGCTATCCGGCCGTGCAAGTAAGACGCGTCAGGGACTACGTACGGTGTTTTCATACCTAGTCTAAAATAAAATGTCAGCCCGGGATTTGTAACATAACATTTGTGGTATTTCCACAAACTGCAGAGCGAGTTACACGTAAGTACAACAACCGTAAATGATCAAACAAGAAAACACACACAAGACAGGAGCACAGTTAGTTACTCTATGACTATATATTAGTCATTCCTGATTTCCAGCTCTTTCTAGACCTGGTTGATGATGTGCTGGGTGGAGGAAGTGTCTTTTCAGTAGCAATCCATACAGGTTTCAACCGGTCCGAGGCTGCTGGCTGCTGGCTGCTGCCGCTCCGCTCACGTTACATCTGTACTTTCAGAGGAGGAGGGAGAAGAGACATGAAAGAAACAAAGAAAAGTAATTTGCACATGATGTGAGTAAAGAAAGAAAGAGCAAAAGAGGAAGTGGAGCCTGACTGTGAATAAACACGTGCAGAGGGATTACACTGATACATCATTTTGTCTCTGTAGAAAGCAGGCAGAATACATACAGTGCAGTGTATCAAATGTACTGTTTCTGCAGCGGGGCCAAATGTTTGCTCAGAGTAAGTGACACCATCTTGTGATAGCTATGTGCTTGCAAAGAGAGAAGTGAATGGAAAAAGAAATAGAATCACTTAACCTTCTGATCTCACAAAGTGCACACAGCTCCCATTCTCTCTATAACCGCTTTGATAACTGTTTATATGGTTTAAATCTGGGCTTTGACCTCATGCCAAACCTGCATTGGTTTATGTGGTGAGGCGAATAATGTCGTGAGGGTTACAGTGACATAAATTATTCAGGGTGGATCTCCCCCTCTGATTTGTAAAGAATAGGCTGCACAAGGATCACACGCTCACGTCAGCCTGTGTGTTAATCAGTGGAATAACTACACATATACATATGAGGCCCCGTGCAGAAGTTGGACAAATAAACAGTCATTCGGTTTCCTTTAAAGCCATAAAGCACCAACAGAGCCAAACAAACAGACCTGTTTCTATGGCAGTTAATTTCCCGTATGCACAATAAGTTCTCACCCACGCACACAGTGGAGAAGGAAATTCAGGCTTACGGTGGTTAGACTAACTAACCTAAGGCTATGTACTGCGGGGAGGTGGGGGCTTGGGAGTGGTGGACGAATGTAACCAATAAAGATTTGTTGGGTATAGTTAGACAAGAAAACATAGTAATATGACAGTAATAAAGAATGATGATGCGGTGATGCAGCGGGAAAATGATGGATAACATCCTCTGAGGTCCTCAGGTAGTTGTTACTATGTGCGTATGTTTGAGACAAAGAAGCAGACTGTGCACATTACCATTTTTATGCCATTATGCTGTGACTCGTAACCTTTTCTCCAAGTGGAATTTGCATAGCAACAACCAGCCCATCAAAGGGTTTACATTATTAGTGATATTAAAAAGCACGAGTTAGGCAAACCTTCCATCAGAAAGAATGACATTCAGAAAATTAAATATATATATATATATATATATATATATTTTTAAAGCCTTGGGGACTTTGTTTGAACACTGTTAAAGATTTGAATATACCAGAAAACCAGTATGAATAATTTATCCTTGTATATATATATATATATATATATATATGTATATATATATATATATATATGTATATATATATATATATATATATATATATATATATATATATATATATATATATATATATATATATATATATATATATATATATATATATATATATATATATATATATATGTTATTTTTATTATTTACCACTAAGAGGAGCATTTTCCTGTTGACTCCGCTTAACCCTCCTAGGGCTGGGAGTTTGGGCACCTCTGCATTAGAGTGTTAGTTTTTTAATTATACTGGTGGGATAACCATAGCTGTTTTCCACTGAGCCAGAATCATGCACTTTGGAGATATAAGATGACAACTAATGTATACACTCATCAGAGTTTCACAGTCTCATTGTCATGGTACTATCCAAGCAAACCTGAGCTCACTGGTGCTGAATGATAACTAATAATTGTAATCATATAAAGCAATTCTGAGCCCCTGTAACATGTGCATTTCCCACAGCTCAGTCACTGCTTTGATTTAGCTCCATCTGCTGTTGTTCTTGATGCACACTGACTCTCTTGGCTGATACACTGATGTAATTATAATGTAATAGCTGCAGACTGCAGCTGCAAGCATTTTCATTAAGCAATAAAAGCAATAGTACCGGATTGTAATGGATTCATAGTGGCAGCCTGTTACAGCTATTTATTTCTGCTCTGTCCACTCTGCTGCTGTAACAAAGTGAATTTTCCAACTGTGGGAGTAATAAAGGCTATCTGTCAACATCAATCCACAAAGCAGATACATGGATATTAAAATTCCTACAACTTTGACCTGTATGATTATCTTTTTCACCAGAGGCAGTGTGAACTGTCATGGTCCTGTGATCTCCTGGAACAATGGGTGATTACAATCTGAGCAAATAGTTGACATAAGCAAGTAAATAAAACTTTTAAGCACACAGAGACCAAAATAAAAAGAAGTAAGAAAAAAATCAGGACAGCTAGCTGCTATCATAAGCTGAGAACATGAGGACATATTTATTGTTTTACCCTCAACTTTTTGAATATGTGTGAAACAAGAATCTTGTGGATTTTTCTATTCTACAACCACAAAATCAAATACAGTGACTCTTTGTGACTGTGGTTTCCTGCACATACCAAAGAATATGGTCACAATGCAGTCACAGACAGGTACTGAGTCACACACACAAACTGACAACAATCTGACAGATCCTTGCCTCTTAAGGAAAAATAGTACAATTTAGAGATTTGTTTTTAATGAAGAAGCTTTAAATATTTAGTTAACTTTGTTCTTTTTAGCTGTTGAGCCATTGATGGGTTTGTGTCACAGCATAATGCTAACCACACTCGGTTTGTGTGTCACACTCTGGTGAAATGTGAGGTTTGTATTTATTAGGTTATGCAGTATCATGTGTCTCCTACCTAGCTTGGTTTGTTTAGTAGTTAAAGCTTTATTTAAAGGATGTCATGAAAGAAACATAATTATTAGTTAACTTAATTCCACTAATTTGCTAGTGTTGCTCAGGGAGTTTCAGGCAGTACACAGCAGTGTAGCTGAACTTGTGAAATGTTTCTGTAGGCAGCAACGTTATTTAACCAAATAAAATAAATGCTAGATTTTAGAGACAAAAAAAACTAACTAAACTAATGTATGCATACAAAATCCAGTTTGATTAACTACTAAACCAAAATACACAAACGCAATCTCAGGGGTGTACTAAAAGGGAAGTTAAACAAAGCCAGGCTTTCTTTGAGTTAGCTGGCTCGCCAAGAAAATTAAAACCCCAGGTACAGTGATACCTGGGGGTTCTGCTTCATGGGCCCATTGGCACCGAGTACACGCTGCCGTTATAAAAGCCGCCACATCAGCCGTGGTGCAGGAGAAGTCAACACCGGTGTTGCGCCAAATCAATGACGCAAGGAAATAAAGCAGCTGGCTCTTCCTGCTCCTGAGCGCTCTCAAGAATGAAGACACATTTTCTGCCAGAAGTAACTACTTTGGCACGACACCGGAAACAAAGAAATTGCTGAGTTTTTGTCAAAGTTTTTTTGTAGAAAGCCTCTTCTTTTCAAACTGTTGCAGCATCTCCGCCTTTGAATCTGTGAGTTTCTGTAGTGATAATCCTTAAACTGGCAGTAACACCCCAGACGACTGTTCACCCGCCCTACGTTACACAATTTGAGAAGTGCGCCGTAAGTCACATACAGCAGAGCGCGGCTTGCGCCGGCGGATGTGACGTAGCGCCGTATAATAGCCATGTGACTCTTCTTCTTCACATAATGATCCTTGAGTGCCGCTCTCTCCAATCAGAGACGTTATCAGATGACGATGATACAATGCTGATTAAAAAAATAGAAAGAGCATGAAAATATAACAGTAAGATGCAACACTTGCAAATAAAACAAGACAAAACCGTTAATCTTGGGATTTAGCGCACTGAGCGGTTAAATAAACATTGTAGTTGCTGTTTATTTCTAATGTGACGGCTGCACATCAGAGTTCTGAAGCTTTAAACTGGACCTATTTACACATGAAAGGGGACGGTCCCACAGCCTGGTACGGGCGAAATCACTTTGTAATTAATTGAACAGGTATTCTTGGTGTGTTACGGGTTCTAGTAGCTGCACTAACAGTGTGAAAAAACATTTTGCACCAGCTTGGACTCAACTATAATGACTAGAAGGGCACTCAGTAGAGCAGATACCTCCCCCACCCCAAAGTTTCTATGTGCCCACACTATGCTTCAATAGATACCACCCAGTGTTGTCATACTCCATCAGGGTCAGCTGTATTTAGGTGTTAGCTGCATGTCACTGGCTTTATTTCTTACTCTACAGAAGTGAATTCTTTTTTGACCCTATAATTTTCAGCATTCTGGATCATTAGATCCTGAATTCTCCTTCGATCATGAACAAACTTTGCTATATGATAGAACTTATGGTCATATTGCATCCTAATTCTTTAAAGAGGATTCTGACTTATCTTCATACGGTTAGATGCAAATATCGTGATCTGGATCACCATCAAAAATTAACCAGTTGTTCCTTGTACCAACTCCAGCAACTCTAGAAATGTTCATTAAAAGCTGTTTATAATTTTCCGAGTTATCGTGCTAACAGACAGACAGACGCGACCTCCAAGGTCACAACATTCATTAATGTTGTCATTGTTGTCATGCGCTTCATTCAGTGGTTTTAGTAGACTACGGTAATGTAGCCAAATGCAAGACCCACTTTTGTGACAGAAACCCCTGACTTTAAGCCCCTAGATAGCTCACTAAACCATTCATCTCGTTTTCGTATTTTTATGTGGCGCTCGAGCACAAAGAAACATCAAATAACCGAAGGACTACATGGCCTAATTTGGTCTTTTTCACTTCCCGTACTCACAAGAACACGTGATCAGAAAAGGTTATAAATAGAGGTGCTTTCCTCATTTGTTCCTTTGACTTGGGGGCAGAGTGAGGAGTGATATGGCGTCTACAAGCCGGTACGCACCAATTTCAACTAAACGCAATACTTATGCTTTCTTTAGGTGTGGCTCTAAGGATGTTATTTGATAAGAACAAACCCTGCTGTGCATGACGACATGGCACTGCGGTGCTAGCGCTAAAACACCGCGACCATAGACGCACCGTTAGCTCTATTGTGCTAAGTGTTAGCTAACTAGTTAGCTAGCCAGCTGCTAACGTTGGATGTTGCCAGAAGTCTGTTTTTGTCGCACAGCGGTGCTGCTGGTGCTGATCACGTTATCGGCTCTGCATTGTAGACTTGTTTTGCCACCATTTCAGCTTTGGCGTATATCAACAACGCTCGTGTAGTGAAGCTGAATCTGAAGCTGCTGTGTGTTGTCAACGGTAGCGCTCATCGAGCACCTCCGGGTCGCTTGTAAACGCACGCAGTTTCTTCTGCAACTTCTCTGCGTTTACATAGCAACGGTCTGATAGAGCTTCCTTTCACGTTGTGTCCTGTAGGTTAGCAAGCTGTTTTTGTTTTGAAAAGTTTATTGCGGTGTTATTTCTCCTATCTAGTGGCGCAGTAAGGCTGTGAGTATGAAGCAGTAAAGTGCAGTTTAATTTGTTTAAGCCCCCTGATGTTTGACATTCAATAAGCGTAGGGATATCGCATATTTTCTTAGCAAAATATAGTGAAACAATGGGGGCTCATATTTCCCAACATGAGATAGTCTTGTGTATTTCTTTTTTTAAACTGTGTTTGAGATTTTTGAGGCCATTTACAAGACAAAAGCAACAATAAATCAGTAATACAGTAAAAGAGATTAGACTGTTCCCACTCTAATCCACTACCAAACAAGGGCTGTATTAAATTTTATAATATCAAAGGCAAGATGTAAAGTAAATGACAATAATATAAAAACAAGGAATACATTAAAAAAATAAAATGCAGAAATCCACCAACATTGAAATAAGGTACCATTAGTAAGCTTAAAAATAAAAGTGGGGTCCAGTTTTACCCATAAGTGTTTGACAGCACTTGCACAGAAAGTTACTTTTGCGTCTAACACACATTTCTAGTCATAGATCCACCACAGGCATTTTGTTAGCCCACAGTATGTAAAATCAGCCCAACATTTGTCAAAGAGATGTGGTTTTCTTTTGATGTTAAACATTAAAAAAATATTTCAAGAGGAGTTTACAAGAAAGATGGCACGGTCTTTGCCATAAGAGGGCACTACATTTATTTCCAGCTGTCATGGCTAGTTTGATAAACTACATGAATCAAAGGAAACAGAAGTAAGGATTAGAAATCAGCATGACATGTAAAAAGAGTATTACTGAGTCAGATAAAACAGATGCCCATTACTTTCCATTATCATGTGTAGTAACAACATCGACTTCTTTCACAGGTGAAATCAGACTACCTAAAGTAAGAGTAAGAATACCCAGCTGTATATAACTCAGGAAAAACCCCTTTCAGACTTGGCTGAGTAACATTTATATGGCCTGGACTACCACTGCACATTGCTTTTAAGTGCTTGAGTTGAAAGCAACTGGTTCTTTTTTGGTTTCTTTAAGATGTTTAACCTCTCATCCAAAAAGCTTCTTCAGTTGGTGGGAAGTCCCAGGTATTTAATCTTTGCTGAAGTTGTCACCTGGAGATGGGCCTGAGGGTCACTGACCCACCTTGCAATCATGTCACTTGCTATGGTCGTTGAGTCACCTGGGAAAGGTGACTGATAGTTGGTGTTGTAGGCTTGGGACTCCCCATCAGGTGTGAGGCCTGAAGACGCCTGTCAGATGAGAGGTTAAACATATTCAAGAACTTAAAAGAGGTCCAGTGGGGTTCAGCTCAAGCACTTAAGTTCTCAGTTGTCCAGGTCATAGTCCTCTTTCTCTTTTGGGTCCATGGGTTCCAGGTCTGATATTTTTGGATTAATTCTTCCAGTTAAGCACTGGTAAGTTTTTCCACTCTACAGCGTAGCCAACCAGCCATAGGTTCTGTCACCTCACGTTGTTCTCTAAGCCATCTAAGTTTTCTTTCAGACCACTGATTTCTTCCTTTTTTGGCAGTAAGTAAAATTTTATTTATATAGCACCTTTTAAAACAAAATCACCAAGTGCTTTCCAAAAAATGCTAGAACATAAAAAGGAAAGTTACCCAAAAAGCAAGTTTAAAAAGATGAGTTTGTATCAGCTTTTTAGAAGAGATCTCAGAGTTCACAGATCTCATTCCCTGATCGCATGATGACTTTCCAGGGGATGTATGGATGTGCACTGGTGCTTGTCAATGCAAAGCTCTAGAAGTCAAAACCAGAATCTTAAAGTGGACACTGGGGAGCCAGTGTAGCTGAATTAGCAACGGTGTGACATGAGAGTACTTAAAGTACTTAGTCAGAAGCCTCGCAGTGGCACTACTAACAAACTGCAGATATTTCACGCAGGTTTTGCTCAGACAGGTGAACGAAGAATTATAGTAATCCAGATGTGATGAAATGAAGGCATGAACAACAATTTCCAGTTCAGGGTATGACACAATGGAACTCAGCAGGACAATATAAGCGCTAAAAGCAAGAGCGAACCACAAACGTAACATGAGCATCCACAACAGTCACTAATGTCTGTTGTAAGAAGTCGAGAGTTTCAGTGTGGGTGGCCTTTTTCTTTTTTGTTTCTTTTAACTCGCCTTTTGTTGATGAGATTTTCCACTGCATCAACCACAGTGTTCAACTTTTGGTCTTTTGGGGGGTTTTTTGAGTACAGGTAGAAGATAATTTGTGTAGGAGTCCATTTGATTATGTTCAATCTCCACACCACCATCTTGGGTCCCCCTTATTCTTATCATGTCCCTCCTTTATCAGAGCTTCTTAAACTGAGTAGAGCTTTAGGCTTCTATGTAGCACTCACTCATACACACATTGATATGAATGTTTTACCAATATTTTACTTTGTGTGTGTTCTGCATCCTGTCTTTTGTTCCACAATTTAAAAAAAAAAGTTTGTGGGACCTCAAGCCTTTAAGCACTAGTGTATCTTAAAAATGATGCTTGCTGCCAGTTGCTGTTTTTTTTTTTAAATGGAGTCTTTGTGCTTTTTGATGCAGTCACTCACTTTAAGATGTGTTGTTGAAGAATGTTCACATAGGCAGTTCTTTTTACACACAAAAAAGGGAAAGGAAACTGAAAAGTTGAACTATATTTTGACTAAGTCACATAGTCTATAAGTATGTAAATTTACCTTCTCAGACCAGTTGGTGCTATTTTCCATTTGTTTTCCTAATCTTTCATCATTGGGCAGTTTTTCTTTGATATTTTTTTTATATAGATTAGACTTTGTAGGTATAAATGATGTTTTGTGGCCTGATTTTAGCACAAATTATTTCTCTGCCCCTCCTCATCTTTGCCTTTTTCCTCCTTTGCTTTTCTCTTCTTATCTGTTTGTTTCTGCAGCGGAGATGCTCTGGCCCTTCCCAGAGTTCAGTGTCCCAACCACCCTGAAGCCTGCCTGGTAGAAGACTACAGAGCAGGGGACATGATCTGCCCTGAATGCGGCCTTGTTGTAGGCAAGTATATATATATACCCTTTTGCTTTCAGATCAATCTATCACTGAACACACTCTGCATTTGGTTTCCTGTATGTATTATCTGAACTAAAACAAACTCAGCACACATCTTGTTGAACCCGTTTGCTTTATCATTTGCATGTCTGCATCCGCAAATTTCAAGCTAAATAAGGCCACATTTTCTAAAAGTGTGGAAGTAAAATAAATATTTTATTCAGAATTATCCCTAGATGTTATTGTGGACAGGGTTTTCTTATATAGATGTGCTTAAAATAGTAAATGTTTTTTGTTATTTTAATAACCTGATATAAAGTGATATAAAGAGATATAAAGTGTAAGAGGCAAAAATCTTGATGCTGACTGTTAAACAAAGCCGTAGGGAACACACAAGCTCTCCTCTAATGAGCCCCCACAGCTTAGACTAGGTCAGACGGGAGAGATGCTCTCTAATGCAAGCTTAAGTGCCCTCTAGTCCTGTTTCCATAGCTTTGGTTAGCCTCTAAGGAGATGAATGTCACTTTGCCTCTAGATATTAGGAGTACTGATGGATGGGGAAAAAAATAGGATTAAAATAATCAAATCTAATCCTCAGCCCCATAACAGTTCCAGGAACAGACAGTCATAATAACTTGAAGAATGTAATGGCCTTGTTCAGACAGTTTGTGTCACTGCTGCTGGCGCCCCACTTTCCTTTTGACAGAGATGATCTGAAATGATTGCGGTGGATTCAAAACCACAGTAGCAGTAATGCAGTATAGTAGCAGAACATGTCGAAGGAAGGAAGAGGCAAAGCAAGACAATAAAGGACTGTCGTAGTCCCTGCAGTGTTTGACACTTTAAGTCTGAGGACGGTTTTGTATGAGAGAATGTACTTAGATTATTGCACCACCTTGTGGTCAGTTTTTTGAGAGGAATGAAATATTACCAGAGGCAAGCAACACCAGCAGCTTTTGGTTTTTGGGTGTGTGTGTTGGTGAATCACTGAAAACTAGTCTAGTTTTTTTTTTTTTTTGTCACTGGCATTTATTAAAATCAACTACTCAGTTATTTATTTATTTTAACATTTAATTAGTTTGTATCAATTTAAGAATATACCTTTTTAGAGCAGTGGGTGGGGCCTGATATCAAAACAGGTAAAGAAACAAGGCGCAGATGATGAAGTTGTAAATGTGAGGTTGAGTCTACAGTCAAATTTTAAGCTTAAGCATTTCAATTTCTGGCATCAATTTGGGTAAAATTGCATAATCACCAAATATTTAAGACAGATCTTCATCAGAAACACCCCATTCAGTCCACGCTGTAATACAGTTAAATGCTGCAGCTTAGGAACTTGATCTTGTGCCACTGATAGTTTGCTTAGTAAACATTTAGGTTTTAATTTCTTGTTAAATTAATGCTAATCCATTTTTTCAAACCGTGTCTTATCAGGTGACCGTGTAATTGATGTAGGGTCCGAGTGGAGGACGTTTTCCAATGAGAAAGCCCTCAAAGACCCATCCAGAGTGGGAGATGCCCAGAACCCACTACTCAATGGAGGAGACTTAACCACCATGATCAGCAAGGTGATCATTAGCATAACAGGAAGTATCTATTATACTACTTTGAACTATAACAGATATACTTCCTTTTGTACCTCTACCTGTTATACATCAGCTGTCCATGTTCGTGTCTTATAATCAAGGCTTTGTTAATCTCTGGGCCTCCATGAAGTCACTCAGTTCATTGGTTGTCTAAATCATGCTGTTTTAGCTCCTCCCCTTTAAGCAATATTCCTTCTGATTGGCTGGCCCTTGGAAAGACAGGTTTAACAGGAGGTGGGTGGAGCTGCTGTGCTCACAGCCAGAGCAGTGTGCTTGAGATGACCAAATTAGGAATGTTCCCTAATTTTGATGTACAAAACCAAGAGCAGAAAAAAACGATGTGAAACTGAGCATTTAGAGCAGTCTGACTTCTGAGCTTTTGGTTCAGGGGTTACTCTCACATGGGCTGACCTCATTATTTAACATTTTTTATGTTTAATTTGAGCATCCACCACTAACAGAACATACTTAACATATTTATTAATTTCTCAGAGAAGCCCAGTGTGCTGGCTTAAATTTGTGATTAAAAATGTCAATTTAGTTTAGTGAATTCAGCAATTTTTAGTTTTAAACTAATTTTTAACAGATTTCTAAAATATTAGTGTGTTCTTGTTTTTACGACAGGTGGTGTAATACAGTTGTCAAGCTTAAAGCCATTGAGCAGCTCAGCTTTCCAGTGCTAGTAATATTTTTGACTGTGTTCAGATTTTCTGGAGCTTGAAAAAGGGTGACTAAACTTCTTTAAGTTTCTTGAAGATGTTTCACCTCTAATCCAAAAGGCTTCTTCAGTTCTCAAACCAGAAGGTGGAGAGACCCAGGTATTTAAGCTCCAGTGGGGGTTGTCCTCTGGAGGTGGTTGTGACCCACTATTGTTCATGTGCATAATCACATGCGCCAAGGTGTGAAAGAAGGTGTGGGTCACCACAGTCAGTGGTTTCGGGTAAAACCAATTGGCCCCATTCTATCAAGCGACCTATTGAGGTCACCTGAACAAAGGTGTGAATGGGGGTTGAGGCGCTTGGGGGAGGGAGCTCAGGACAGCACTGTAGACGGGGGAAAGTTGGTGACGTAATTCACCTCCTCTGTTCAGTGATGGTTGTTCACATTGAAATTGGCTTCTTTAACTCCTTATTCAAACCATCTGTCTGGGACTATCCACCTCTTCTGGTTTGAGAACTGAAGAAGCCGTTTGGATTAGAGGTGAAACGTCTTCAAGAAACTTAAAGAAGTCCAGTCGTCCCTTTTTCAAGCTCCAGAAACTATTATGACTTGGATGACTGAGAACCTCCACAGATACTGTGTTCAGAGGTTCATTTACAGGGGCTATAAGACTGTCTTGATCCATTTTTGTGTCTAACATTGGCATTTGGAGCATTTCTCCCCTGAGTTTGGGTCAAATTGTGATCAGCAGAGGCATCAGTGTCACTGTCTAATAGTTGAGTTGAGCTTTATTCTGGAGCTGCAGAGTTACTGTGTTTTCACATGAAGTGTAATAATTTCACTGATAAACGTCCACAGGGAACAGGAGCTGCTAGCTTTGATGAATTTGGAAACTCAAAGTACCAAAACAGACGAACCATGAGCAGCTCTGACCGGGCCATGCTCAATGCCTTCAAAGAGATCAGCACCATGGCGGATCGCATCAACCTGCCAAGGAACATTGTAGTAAGTAACAAAAAATATGTAAAAATGACTTTGAAAGGATTTTTTGGAGCTGCTGTGGCCTAACAGTCACACTGAGAGCAGAGAAAGATGGTCAGCACAGAGAAATCCTGCTTTTCCAGCATTTTTATCATTGTGAACAGGTGGCTGGATCTAATGAGATGTTAAAAGTTTACAGAGAGCCATGTGAAATGAAAACCACACTTGTGTGCAAAGAACTGGTTCTTTTTTGTTTCCTTTTTTTTTTTTTAATCAAAGTTTTTGTGGTAGTCTTTGTGCAAACTGCAAAGCTGAAACTGAGAGACACAGTTTTCCTCTTGATGACATTTTCATTTAAAGCATGGGCTACAGTTACAGTGTATCACAAAAGTATCACCCCTAAGAGACTACACCCGTAAATGTCCAAATTGAGCACTGCTTATCATTTCCCCTCCAAAATGTCATGTGACTCGTTAGTGTTACTAGGTCTCAGGTGTGCATAGGGAGCAGGTGTGTTCAGTTTTGTAGTACAGCTCTCACTCTCTCTCATACTGGTCACTGAAGTTCCAACATGGCACCTCATGGCAAAGAACTCTCTGAGGATCTTAAAAGACGAATTGCTGCTCTACATGAAGACGGCCAAGGCTACAAGGAGATTGCCAACACCCTGAAACTGAGCTGCAGCACAGTGGCCAAGATCATCCAGCGATTTGAAAGAGCAGGGTCCACTCAGAACAGACCTCGCGTTGGTCGTCCAAAGAAGCTGAGTGCACGTGCTCAGCGTCACATCCAAATGCTGTCTCTGAAAGATAGACGCAGGAGTGCTGCCAGCATTGCTGCAGAGATTGAAGAGGTGGGGGGTCAGCCTGTCAGTGCTCAGACCATACGCCGCACACTACATCAAATTGGTCTGCATGGCTGTCACCCCAGAAGGAAGCCTCTTCTGAAGTCTGTACACAAGAAAGCCCGCAAACAGTTTGCTGAAGACATGTCAACAAAGTCTCGAATATCCGCCAGCTCTGTGATGTCATCATGGAGGAGTGGAAAAGCATTCCAGTGGCAACCTGTGAAGCTCTGATAAACTCCATGCCCAGGAGAGTTAAGGCAGTTCTGGAAAATAATGGTGGCCACACAAAATATTGACACTTCAGGAACTTTCACTAAGGGGTGTACTCACTTTTGTTGCTGCTGGTTTAGACATTAATGGCTGTATATTGAGTTATTTTGAGGGAAGAATAAATTTACACTGTTATATAAGCTGCACACAGACTACTTTTCATTGTGTCAAAGTGTCATTTTGTCAGTGTTGTCCCATGAAAAGATATACTTAAATATCTGCAGAAATGTGAGGGGTGTACTCACTTTTGTGATACACTGTATGTTCCTGTATGAACATTAACTCAGACATCGATTTTGATTTGAAGTGAAGCAAAACAGATGGGTGTGAAATATGACTAAAAAGAGCCACATGTGCAGGCACAGAGCAACTTTGTTAAACTGAAATTAGACTTCCCTGTTTTAAGGTCATGTTAATTTAAAAAAAAAAAGTTTGTGTATGTCAAGACAAAAATTACACTGTTTAAGCTCAGTTTAAGTCCAACAAAAACATAAAAAACGTGACATTGAAATTTAAGTTTGTCTCTCCTCCCCCCTTTCAGGACAGAACAAACAACTTATTCAAGCAGGTTTATGAACAGAAGAGCTTGAAGGGCCGAGCCAACGATGCCATCGCGTCAGCCTGTCTCTACATCGCCTGCAGACAAGAAGGTGTACCGCGAACTTTTAAAGGTCAGAATAAATACATTTTTCCTGTAAGATTTAGTGATTTACTATCTTTAAGTTTCAGATGAGTTGTTAAGTACCTCAGGGTGTTGATGGTGAGTGAGGGGAGAAGGGAGCAGGAGATTGACAGATATATTTGGGACTGTTGCTGCAGTGATGCGGACGCTGCACCTGTCTGTTGTGGTAAGGAGAGAGCTGAGCGTGTTTATTTACCGGTCAGTCTACATCTCCACCCTCACCTACGGTCACCAGCTCTGGGCAGTGACTGATAGAACAAGATCGCAGATACAAGTGGCAGAAATGAGCATCCTCCGAAGGGTGGCTGTCCTCTCCCTTAGAGATGGGGTGAAGAGCGCAGCCATCTGAGAGGGGCTCAAAGTAGAGCCACTAATCCTACACATTAAAAGGGGCCAGTTGAGGTGGTTTGGGAATCTGACTAGGATGCTTTCTGATGATGTGTTCCAGGCATGTCCTACTAGATGTATTGACACTTCTTGTTAAATGATCCATTTTTTCCTCCAACTGCTGTGCTTTATTTTCTGAATATTCATTTATATTCTCTGAAAATTGCTCACATTTTCATGGAAGAATGTGATCCAAGACTTCCAAGTGTTTGTTAGTTGAGTTAAATATGTGGCACCGTGATTCAGATCCTGTCACTTCCTATTGATGGAAATGTAGGATCTGCTTAATCTTTTTATTGTGGAGAAAAAACCTTGAGAAAAGAAACTGTCACTTCAGTCCATCCAAACAACTCCTCACCTCCTTTCCTCTGCAGAGATCTGCGCCGTGTCCCGAATCTCAAAGAAAGAAATTGGTAGGTGCTTCAAGTTGATCCTGAAGGCACTAGAGACCAGTGTGGACCTCATCACCACAGGAGACTTTATGTCCCGCTTCTGCTCCAACCTCGGCTTGCCTAAACAGGTGCAAATGGCGGCCACCTTCATCGCCAGGAAGGCTGTAGAGCTCGATCTAGTGCCTGGCAGGAGCCCCATATCTGTAGCTGCAGCTGCCATCTACATGGCTTCCCAGGCTTCTGCAGAGAAGAAGACTCAGAAAGGTGAGTGATGGTGAAGGACTGGGTTTAGACAACAGGTGGATTTTTAGCTCATCTTTTTCAAAAGAAAAAAAGTTGAGTTATTGTCATAGCCGCAGCGGCAGTGTCTGTTCCACATCAACTAAAAATTTTGGACCAGTTTGAATCTCAGCACCCTTGACCTGAAGGTAAAGGTCAGAGGGCAAGTTTCCTGAAAATCTTGTGAACACGGTAACTCGAACGCTCTCACCTAGGATGTTCAGATTCATACCACAGAGGTGTACTGTTCAGGCTAGACCATCAAACTTCACACACTTGTTCACTGACTTTACTCTAACAGCACTTTGACTCAGCGGTGCTCTTAAGAATTTTAAAATTACACAATATTTACATACATTACATATGTATGAAAATTGCTCAAGACTGTGCAGAAGTCTTGAGCATCCCTTATTTTTTCATGTTTTGCTTCTAAGGAGCCAGACTTTCTCCGGAATCTCCTAAAGTGTTTTTGAGCAATAGTTCTCCAGGCTTTCTGAGGTCTTTCTCTGGACATCGGTTGCTTTTTCACTCATTTTCAGTCTAGTCCAGTGTTTTTTGTTGTTGTTGCTGTTGTTCGTTAAGCCACTTAAAATTGACCTATGAATCATTTGTGTAAAAAAAAAAAAAAAAACTAAATCAAGGAATGAACCAGTGTTGTCTACACAAAACAGACAATTGGCAAAGAGCCAATTTTAAATCGTATCTTTAGGCACTTTGTTACTAGCAGCCTGTCACAGAAGTTTGTTCCAGTTCTTTTCAGTCTGACATTAAAATAGTGTTTCTGCACCAACATAGTGATTCCCAAGTTAGCTGAAACCTTGGCATATCCCAGCAAGGTGTGTCCTTAGAAACTTTTGAGGAAACTGGAGGACAAAAGAAATGTGAGGCCTAAACTATCAACAGCAGATGAACAGAATCTGAAAGTCGTGTCCTTAAGAAACAGGAAAAAAACAAATTCCAGCAAAGCCCTGACACAGGAGCAGAGAGGTGAAACTGACCCTTCATCTGATCTAGCTTCTGTTCACTGAAGCCTCACCAGAAATGCTCAGAAATAGAGCTGTGGAGAACGTTCCCACACCCTGACCTGACTGAAAATTGAACCCGTGTTGTGGGACACGACCTGGATCTGAGACTGAAAACCTCTGATGGATTTTGTTTTTCGTTGTATACACAAAGCTCATTTTTTTTCAAAGCTTCCCTTGATTGCATTGTTTTCCATTGATGGTAAATTCAGTGTTAAATTAAAGCCTTATTTTTTTTTATTTAAATGTCTCCTCTTTTAAACATGTCTCATATTTAGTGAGACTAAAATATATTTTCATGCAGTCTTATGCAGTCTTATGAAGCCAGTGGATTAGACAGACAATACACTAAGGAAAGTCCTGGGTCACCTACAGGAGTTGCTCGGCCATTGAAACCCATGTCCTGAAGCTCCGGATGCAGTTTTTGTGCTGATGTTAATGCCAAAGGAGCTTTGACGCTCTGCATTGTCAGGACTGGGCTGCTGTGGTTCCTAAACACTTCCTGAGCTCTTTAGAAGAAACCAGCCTTTCACAAATATTTTTAAAGAGACTGTATGGATCAGTGCTTGATTTTCTGCACCTGTATGAATGGGTTAGGTAATATTTGCACATTAATAGCTTTAGCTGACCAATAGCTCAAGTTTTCCAAAATGGACAGTCAAAATTTTGCACCGTTTTCTCTTTTTTTGTGTAGCAAAAATGCAGTGGCATCATTCCTCATAGACTTGCATTATCAGCTGAACCATCTCTTATGTTCTCCCACAGAAATCGGAGACATAGCCGGTGTTGCAGACGTCACGATCAGACAGTCTTATCGACTCATCTATCCACGGGCTGCAGAGCTTTTCCCTCCAGACTTCAAATTTGACACACCTGTTGATAAACTGCCCCAGCTGTGAAGAATACTCCTCCTATACAGCACCGATATTTTTCTGCTGTACTTAAATTTTTTTTCCATATGTGTTGGATTTGGAAGATTTCTCTTGTCCTGCCTTGGACTACACCAAAGTCTGACAGGTGCAGCAGACACACATTCCAGTGCTTAAACAGCTTGCAGACTGTACTTACAGTATTTCATTTGAGTGTATATACTGTACAATGTATATATGTCCAAGTGGGAAAGTGTAACTGATACTTGCAGTTTTAGGCTGATTTCATACTGTATACAAGACTCTTTTTTTTTTTTGTAGAAAATTACCAGGTTCTATTTTGTTTGTTTGAATTGTTATGGGTAATTTAAAAAAATAAAATAAAATTTTCAATAAACCAGATCAGTACGTGAATAAATCTCATCTGTTTCCACAAGACTCCAAATGCCCAAACTGATGGTAGTTTGGATGTGATGTAAGAAACCTGCAAAACAAAGTCACTGTTACAAATGTTTAATTTGTGCATTCATGATGGGCAACAAAAAAATAACTGCAACAATACCTGATTTTTTTTTTCTTTTTTAAACACCGGAGGATGAAGAGCAACTATTGTAACTGGGTGTACCATCCATAAAGTTCATCTGTTCTGGCAACAACATGCACAAGCAAAGAATAAAAAAAAACAAAACACTTTGTACAATCTATTTTCATTAGGAAATGTTGATAATTAAAAACTATTGATAAAATTAGTGCTTTCAGCTTAATTGTGTACATACAGTATGTATATATATATATATTTATATAAAATATACCCTGCCCTCCCCTGTAGTGATTCATAAACAGGTCTGCAACATTTGAGTCAGTTTATACAGAACATGCACACTGACAGTGTGCTGGGCCCACTGCGCCAGCTACAAAACGTAACCTGAACAACAGGAAGCGTTTAACTGTTGTTTTGATGGCGACCTGAAGTTACGTTGTAGCCTCTCCTTTCGGCTCAACACAGATTTCTCCGCAAAACCGTCCTCGCTAAATCTGCCTTTATGTTGACTGTCAGATTGTTTAAACTACGGAGAGCCGTTGTTCCACCACTCCAAGGAGGACAGGATGAGTTTGGTTTCTTTTAGCTGTAGCTGGGCGAGTCGCTTTAGTGTTTTTACTGAGGTAAGAAAGTCCAGTCTAACACGAATGGTTGTTCTGTAAGGACATGAAGAAATCAAATACCAAAGTTCATGTAATTTTATGGTTTGATCATGCTACTCGAATAGATGCTGTATTAGCTTCCAAACTGAGTTCAAGGGAATATGAACCAAAAGCTCCAGAGCCACTTGAATGCATCAGACAAGATGATATTATCTTTCATTTTTAAAGCCGCAAGGCTTTTTAATGAGCTCAGTCTCAAATAAACAGTAATTCATTTACCAGGTTAGGTGGTGTGTAAGACTGCATGAAGCAAGTTTAGTATCCTAAAATGAGGTCTCTAACACAGACATGGAAGCTTCAGGTGAACACACAGCGAGGGAAAAGGTGGTAAACTAGACTGTAGACAAAAGACTGGACCACTAGACCCGAAAGAATATGTAGTGAATACTCTTACTTGGTTTTCAAGTCAAGAAGCAGTAGTAGTAGTAGTCAAGATGTTTTGTTGTTGACTATTCAGTGACGATGCTTTAAGCACTTCAAATTCAATGGACGCCACTTTCAGACATGGTTGCTGCAGAACTTTACAGTGAGATAAGGTACGGCGAGGGCTTCGAGACTAACGAAAAAAAAACAATAAAATATATGACTGAATATAATCTGTACAGATAAAAAAAAAAGAAGCTGAAAACAGTGACGCTAAATAACACGATTGTGATGTTGCCATTTTCTCAGAGTTCATATGGAAAACATTCTCAGTGGTCAGACAACGGACACGATGGCAGTCTGTACAGGAGGACATCCCTCCTCCTTCACTCTCCAACAACAATAGAATTTATTCTTTTTTTCCTCCTTTAAAAGAAAAACAAAACAAAGTTCTTCATGTGGATTTAAAAAAAGAAAAGAAAAAGTGGGTCCTCAGGAGGCATCTGGACTTTGTTCTCAATGGCACAAAGTTCTGCCCGAAAGCTCGGGGAGCCACGCTTGTTGCTCCTCCCCAAACATGTTGGGCAAGGAAAAGGAGAGTGTTTTTGTTGTTTTTTAAAAAAAGAAAGAAGCTACAGTCATTGCTGTGCTTGCTGGTTCACAGTGTGTGTATGCATATGTATGAGTGTGTGTTTGGAAGGGATTCCGGTGAAATTAACACCAGTCAGCGATGTAATCGAAGTCAGAGAACAGGTTCTGCTCCTCGGAGCTCAGCACTCGGGGTTCCCTGGGTGGGGTTAAGATCGGAGCCTCTGAGGTAAATTCATCATCAAAGTTGCTGACATCATCGGTGCCCTGGATGGTCGGCACGAAGGGTGGCTTCACCTTCTTGGCCAAAAGCGCAGTCCAATCTATGGTCTGTCAGTGGAGGGAGGGTGAGAGAGAGAGAGGGGGGGAGAGAGAGAGAGAGAGAGAGAGAGGTGGGGGGAGCGAGAGCGAGCAAGAGGGGAGAGAGAGAGGGCGAGCAAGAGGGGGGAGAGAGAGAGAGGGCGAGCAAGAGAGAGGGAGCAGAGAGAGAGAGCAAGAGGGAGAGAGAGAGAGAGTGGGGGAGCGAGAGAGCAAGAGGGAGAGAGAGGTGGGGGGGGCGCGAGAGAGCAAGAGGGAGAGAGAGAGGGAGAGCAAGAGGGAGAGAGAGAGAGGTGGGGGGAGCGAGAGAGCAAGAGGGAGAGAGAGAGAGAGAGGGAGAGCAAGAGGGGGAGAGAGAGAGAGAGGTGGGGGGGGAGCGAGGAGAGAGAGAGAGAGCGCGAGCAAGAGGGAGCGAGGGAGGGGGAGAAGGAGAGAGAGAGAGAGAGTGACTAACAGGTGTTTTTCTTTCTTTGCTATGTTACTGATTTTCTGTTTGCTTCTTACCCTGAAGAAGAGATGTTTCTTAACCTCCTCTGCATCCCTTTCTCCTGCTCCCAGACGTCTTTCTGGGCTCCTTCTCAGAAGCTGAGCATAAAGAGGAAAAACAGAATAAAATTCAATGGTAAACTGGTTCCCTCCCACAAACATAAAAAGCCCATTTCCTTAAGGATGCATTAGGTGGGAAACACAGAGCTGCAGTTTTGTAACTGGGTGTATTCGTTTGTCTGTCCACACACCCGTCTCATGATGGAGATGGCCTCAGTTGAGAGGAACCGTGGATAGCGGACTTCATCGTTGACAATGCTGTCAAACACCTCCTCCTCATCATCGCCGGGGAAGGGCGACTGAAAAGAGACGAGCCAAGACAAAGATGACGACAGGACGTGAAGAACAAAGTACAACAAATAAATGACTGATTCTTGACATCTTGAAGGAACATGTGGTCACCTCTCCAACCAGCATCTCAAAAATGAGAACGCCCAGCCCCCACCAGTCCACGGCGCGGGTGTACGACGTTTCAGTTAAAACCTCCGGAGCTAAAAACTCCGGCGTGCCACAAAACGTGCTGGTGCGATCTCTGAAACCCATTCCTGAAAGCAGCACAGAGCACTTCCATCACTCCAAAAACAAATCCATGTTCGACCCTTTAACAACTGATGTAACAATTTAATTAAGCTGCCTTTCTAAGGATCTTACAGCACACAGTAAAGCAAAGGTTCAGAGACATCAGTGAACGGGAGACATTCATTTACCACAGACTGCTTTCAATAACTCAATGTTTCAGTGTGACGCCATCATCTGTTTACCTTCTTTGCAAAGCCCAAAGTCAGCGATCTTTACATAGCCCTCTGTATCCAGGAGCAGGTTATCCAGCTTCAAATCTCTGAAAAATGCAATAAGAGGGGGGAAAAAAAATACTTTTGGGATATTGATGCTTTGAATTGAAATATTTCTCAGTGTTAAAATGTCTCAGACGTTACCTGTACACAATCTTATGGTCATGTAAAAACTGTAATCCCAAAACAACACAGGCCGCATAAAATCTGCAAAGGTACGAAACACAGAGCAGATTACATGAATTGTTTTCACAACGAACAATTCATTGTGAGAATTTATGGTCCTGTTCTCAGATGTGATCGATACAGCGGTGAAGCTCCAGTCACTCACACGGCCCTGGGCTCAGAGAAAACATCGGCGTGGATGTGCATCATCAGGTCCCCTCCCGCCGCGTACTCCATCACAAAGCAAACGTGCTCCTGCGTCTGGAAACACGCGAACAGGTTGACCAGGAACGGGTGGCGCACGCTGTTCACCGTTTCAAAGATCCTCTTCTCACACATCAGACTGAAAACGAGAGGAGGAAACAAGAGTCACCACCGCATGCTGCAGCGATCTTACAGTAGTCTTTGTGAGAATGATCTGAGAGGGTGCTTTAAAGGATTACCTAGTCGACCTCATCGCGAGCCACAATGTCTCCTTTTCAGAGCTTTGATGGCAAACATCTCTCCAGTGATTTTGTATTCTGCTAAGAGCACCTGCAGAGAAGAACACTTCAGCTTTCTGCCCGTTTACTGGACTAGAGCTGAAACGATTTGGCTCCTACAAGCCATTTTTCACATTGACTTATAGCTTAAGTCATATTTAAAGAAAAACTGCAATAATTTCTAGGTTATTATACATATCCTTAATAAATTATTCAAAAGAAATGTCAGTTTCAATGATAAGCCAGTAATGAAGGTAATCATTAGCTGCAAACCTGTGGCAGACAGTAATATTAGAAGTACCTTTCCAAAATGACCACGTCCAAGGACTGCCACGCATTTGAAGTCTTGGAGACTGAAGTGGAATGGTTCTTCTTCCCTGAAGGAAATCAGTGTATACATCAGTGTACTCACTTCATTTCAGTGCAATCCAACATGCACGAAGCTTTAAAGTTACACCAGCATGACAAAAAAATTCAGTGACAAAGAGTCAAAGCCAGGGGGCAGTGTTTAACCCAGATAAACTTG
>JAMQGT020001792.1:0-28679 GCA_024447675.2 Pterophyllum scalare
ACAGTTGACTTTGTGGAACTTTCTCCCATCTCCCTACTGCATCTCTGGAGCTCAGCCACAGTGATCTTTGGGTTCTTCTTTACCTCTCTCACCAAGGCTCTTCTCCCACCATTGCTCAGTTTGGCTGGATGGCCAGGTCTAGGAAGAGTTCTGGTCGTCCCAAACTTCTTCCATTTAAGGATTATGGAGGCCACTGTGCTCTTAGGAACCTTGAGTGCTGCAGAAATTATTTTGTAACCTTGGCCAGATCTGTGCCTTGCCACAATTCTGTCTCTGAGCTCCTTGGGCAGTTCCTTCGACCTCATGATTCTCATTTGCTCTGACAGCACTGTGAGCTGTGAGCTCTTATATAGACAGGTGTGTGCCTTTCCTAATCAAGTCCAATCAGTTTAATTAAACACAGCTGGACTCCAATGAAGGAGTAGAACCATCTCAAGGAGGATCAGAAGAAATGGACAGCATGGGAGTTAAATATGAGTGTTACAGTGAAGGGTCTGAACACTTATGACCATGTGATATTTCAATTTTTCTTTTTAAATAAATTTGCAAAATTTTCTGCATTTTTGTTTTTTTCTGTCAAGATGGGGTGCTGAGTCAAACTTTTTTGATTTTAGCAAATGGCTGCAATGAAACAAAGAGTGAGAAATTTAAAGGGATCTGAATACTTTCCTACTGTATCTAGTCAGCCCACATGGGCTTCCCATTCTGGGCTCATTATACGAAAACCACATGGGTCCCATATAATGTTGCCCATTTCTATCCCATTCCCAGATGGCCCACATAAAAATGGACTAGGGCCTAAATATCCATGCCCAGGTCCAACCCATGTATGGTCAGCCCATTCCTATGTCACGTGGGCTAAATACAGTCAGCCCACAATGGGCTTCCCACTCTGGGCCCATTATACTAAAACGACATGGGTCCCATATAATGTTGCCCATTTCTATTCCATTCCTAGTTAGCCCACAAAAAAATGGACTAGGGCCTAAATAACCATGCCCAGGTCCAACCCATGTATGGTCAGCCCTTGCTTATACCACATGAGGTAAATAGAGTCAGCCTACATGGGCTTCCCATTCTGGGCCCATTATACTAAAACCACATGGGTTACATATAATGTTGCCCATTTCTATCCCATTCCCAGTTAGCCCACATAAAAATGGACTGGGGCCTAAATAACCATGCCCAGGTCCAACCCATGTATGGTCAGCCCATGCATATGCCACTTGGGCTAAATACAGTCAGCCCCTATGGGCTTCCCACTCTGGGCCCATTATACTAAACCCACATGGGTTCCATATAATGTTGCCCATTTCTATCCCATTCCTAGTTAGCCCACATAAAAATGGACTGGGGTCTAAATAACCATGCCCAGGTCCAACCCATGTATGGTCAGCCCTTGCTTATACCACATGAGGTAAATAGAGTCAGCCCACATGGGCTTCCCATTCTGGGCCCATTATACTAAAACCACATGGGTTCCATATAATGTTGCCCATTTCTATCCCATTCCCAGTTAGCCCACATAAAAATGGACTGGGGCCTAAATAACCATGCCCAGGTCCAACCCATGTATGGTCAGCCCTTACTTATACCATGTAGGGTAAATACAGTCAGCCCACATGGGCTTCCCATTCTGGGCCCATTATACGAAAACCACATGGGTCCCATATAATGTTGCCCATTTCTATCCCATTCCCAGTGAGCCCATGTTAATGCTGAATAGGGCCCATACATTTAGCCCAGATGGGCCAACAATATGGGTCCCATTTTAGGTTAACCATATGGGCCTCATGCAGTTAGCTCAGATAAATCCCATGCCCACTCATTACCCATGTAGCCCACAATAAACCCATATGGGGCCCACCCATGCGTGCTGGCTGGGCTCTATGTAAATAAAAGACGGTGACTGAATATTTTGCTGGTCTCTATGCTATGACTAGCAAAATTATCCGCTGCCATATGCTAACGAAATTTCCCTGTTTTGCCGTGAAAATTAATCCGATGTTAAACTTTTGTTCCACATTACTTTGCTTACAAGTTGTTTTTGCCCCACCAGTGGAGCACTCCCCACAGTTTGAGAAACTGATTTAAATAGACAACATAAAAGTGTCATTAATAGTGCAAAAGTTGGTGGAAGGCACCAGACGTAGAGAGAGGGGCATAGCCTCCTTCTAGAAAGTTATACAGTTTATCAGCTTGTGGACAAAGTACAGTCAGTGTGTTTCAAAAAAGTCACCTTTTTTTTTTCCTGAAGTGAAACCAAAGATATATCAGAGCAAGGGGTTTGAAACAAATAAATCATCATTTCATCTTCATCTGATCATTCTTCATTTGGTTGAGTGCAAAAAGTTTACACCTGACCCCCTCAGGAATTTTGAGACCAGTACTGATACTTGGCAGGGTTTTTTTTTCCTTTTTTCTTTTTCTTTTTTTCCTTTTTTCTTGTTCCTTTCAAGCACATGAAACAGGTTTCCCTGTTTCTTATGTGTAGTTATTTATGAGTCCTTACAAAGAGAATCTGACAGTACAAGTTAAAAATAAACTCTTTTTAATGTCACAACAATGCTCTGCTCAACTGTGCTCAGATCAGCTTGTTGTTTGTATTGCCAACAGGGAAATTGCAGGTTCCCTCTGGTGGACAAACTATTCAATGTTGATGTTCATAATGTGGTTAAAGGGTGCATCTCCCATTTATTCTTTGCTTTGTAATTTTCATTTAAAATTTGTATCTATTGGCTGACAAATGAAAGTTTGTCAATGCCGATATATCGGTAAATAGCTAATATCAGCCGACAGTATTGGTTGGGGTCTAATTTGCATGGCTTCATAAATAAAGTTATTGTCCAAGAAAAATACCAGCTGACTGTGACAGGCCAGAGGCACAGATTTTCTTTTTTTTGTGAAATGACCTTGTTTATTATTTATTTATTTCTAGATGTATTTATTTCTAGATATATTATTTCTTCACCGTCTAAAATTCCATAAAAATAATAATAAATTGCCAGTATGATTTCCCTCTGGCTAAAATGTATGTTTATTTATTATATATTTCTATCAAAACATATTTAGGGATACAGGGAAAAAAATTACGCAGTTCAGAAGCAGATTTTTAAAAAATCTGATAAAAATGACTTGTCCAACACAAACTGAATTATGTGTTTTAGGTGAGTTGATCAAAGTGTAGACCTTTCCAGTGAGGCAGTTGCGGTTGTGTAAAGCCAGCTAATAAAAGCAAAGTCATTCTTAGAGATCTAATAAGCAAATACTTTGATTTTTTTTTTAATTGATTTTTTTAATGATCAGGTATTTTTTTTAAGCACTCCTTTATTAATTTAAAAAGACAAGTATATAAGGACGTTGAAGAAAAGCACTAATATAGCAGAGCTGTTGTTACAATTGTTGTGTCAGTTTTATTGTGAAGAAAATGAAATTTAGCCTTTTTTTTTTTTTTTGGTGTCTGCACTCCATACTTGGCTTATTGAAATGCAGAACCAGCCGGACCATTAAAATGCCACGGCAGCGACACAGACACAGATGAATTTGCAATCTGCCAGGCAGTCCAGCTGTTGCCCCTCCACCACCACCCACTGTCAACCCTCCAGGGAAGCCTCCAGAAACTTCCTCACCAGCAAGCAAGCACAAAGGCCTCAAGGGAAGCTGGTCTTTAATTAATGGGCTGTGTCCTCTGAATATCATAGCAATAGATTATCTCATTGCATCCCACAGAAAGAAAAGGAAAAAAAAAAGAGTGTTTGTGTAAGCCAGGTATGTCCGCAGAGAAGCAGAGTCATTATTGCGTCCCGATGTCTGACTGTGTTATGACTAGGGGCCAGACTTTGAAGTTATAATATAGTCTGTTTTTTGCCTCACTAACATTTAGAATTAACCTCTTTCTTTGGAAGCTTTCAGATACAAAATCTCTGATTAAACAGACATTTTGGGAGTTTCTAAAGAAGATTCAGTATTTGTTTTTGTTTGTTTGCTCTCTTGTAGCATTTTATTTCTTTTGGTGAGCCTTTAAATTTTAATCTGACATTAAATTATTATTTTTTTAAAGAAGCTAGGAGGAAGCTCAGTGGAAATGAATGGAAACCCTTTTATAGTTGCATCAACAGAAAAAAACATTTGCTGAATAAACACTTTTTTTTTGTTTTGTTATAGCAGCACCATTCACATCCACACAACTCCACTAATCAACACATCAAGGTATTCTTGACAGTCTTCCTGCAACCAAGCAAGTATACTGTAGCACACGGTGCTTAGACGCCTTGCTCAAGACCTGAAGCAGAGCAGAGTTTGGTTCATGTTTGTTTTTCTTACTTGCAGACTCTGTCATCATAATACCACCACAGTCTTCTTAAATGAGACTAGTTATGCGGATTTCATTACTACTAGGGAAGCTTTGCATTATTCAGAGTTCGGAATAATCTTATTTGTTTTATACTGGGCTTTGGTGCTGACCCTCAGTTCATCCACTAGATACAATAACTTAAGCTTCTCTCTCTTCAAGGCCACCCTCTCTGCACCAGCTTTCTTATGATTGCCTTCCCTTTGTAAACAGAAGGTTTGAACAGCAGGTGGGCAGGTCTGCTGTGCTCACAGCCAGAACTGTGTGCCTGAGATGACCATTTTAAGAATGTTTGCAGAAATTGACATCATAGAGACCCAAGAGTAGAAAAAAATATTGAGCACAAACTGGAGCCCATGCTTTTGGTTCATATGGATTAATTTAGAAAACATTAAGCAAGGCTAGAATTGGGTAGGATAAACAAAATATTGTTATTACAGGTACAGTATACTACACACTATGTGTGTGTGGTTTTTTTTGTTTTTTACACCAATGGAAAAGTCTCTCTCCTATGGTATCTTTTTATACGCAGCACATCTTCTGTCCTGTTTTCAATACTGATCCTTCATTGAAAGAGCTGCCATCTATCCAAAAGATAGAGGCCAGCTAATATTCTGGCTGTCAGTCATTCAGATAAGACTCTCCTCTTGCTTTCTCCTTGTGTCTCCCTGCCTCCCCTTTCTGTCTCCCTGTTTAAGTAATTTCCCCTTCCCTTTATAACTGTGCGTTAGATTCTCTACATTCTGCATTTGTCTAATTTTAAGGCTTTAGTTTTCTCATTGTGTTTTATTCAGCTGTATAGTTTCCATTTAAATATGTAAGTTAATAACAAAGGGGGGAAAAAGTGTCTCATAATGAAACAGATATTTCCTTGAACCAGTCTTGAGGCTCTGACTTCATATGGACTCTAGCCTGGTTCCAGGGTGCAGCTTTGCAACAGACGTGCTCTTTAACACACCATCCTGCTGGTTCATAAAGCAACTGTTCTCTAATATGGTCCAGAATGCACCACTCTCCACTCTTGACCGGGCAGCTCTTTCCTTTGTTTTCTCATCCCCATTGGAGACAGCGCTGTTGAAGTGCATCAGATTTTCAATTGATCCACCACTCTGGCTGGTTGAGGGTTAGGATGAGGCCTTCTAACTGAGAATAGGATCAATAACTGTAATTGACAGTATATGGTGATGGCTAACACACAGAATGTATTTCTGTATTTGGATTCAGGGGTGTGATTGGCTGTAAAACTTACAGTGAAACTTGCAGGAAGAGCCCCTTACCCAACCACAAGCAACTGATTACTCTTTGTTTTAATGAATAAATGCGTTACTATTTAACTTGTGCCATAACCTGAGCATTATTTCTAGAAGAGAAATTGAAAAAATAAATTTGAGTGAGATGAAAAAAAATTGCATGTTCTATATACATTCTATAGCATTACGTCAATTAAACTTCTAGGCTATTGATCCAGTCACTTATGTAGCAGAGGGGGTTGGTAATCAGTTTCAGCTGCTTTGGTGTTAACGAAGTTAACAACAGGTGCACTAGAGGGGCAACAATGAGACTATCCCCAAAACAGGAATGGTTTTACAGGTGGAGACCACTGACATTTTTCCCTTCTCATCTTTTTTTCTGACTGTTTTTTCACTAGTTTTGCATTTGCCTAGGGTCATTGTCACTATTGGTAGCATGAGGTAGCACTACAGAGGTTGCACAGGTAGCCCAACTCCTCCAGGATGGCACATCAATACGTGCCATTGCCAGAAGGTTTGCTATGTCTCCCAGCACAGTCTCAAGAGCATGGAGGAGATTTCAGGAGACAGGCAGTTACTCTAGGAGAGCTGGACAGGGCTGTAGAAGGTCCTTAACACATCAGCAGAACTGGTATGACATAGCCATAGTCCTGATGTTAACTCAACTGATATACTGTGACATGACCCAAAGAAAGCTTTTAAATCAGACATTCCCAGGAATGTTGATGAGCAGAAAGTGTTTTGTGGGAGGATTGGTCCAAACTTTATTCTAATCCTTGTGTAAGTCTCATAAGCAGCCATATGAAATGCCTGATCAAGGTTGTTCTTTTAGCAACAGCTTAATAAATTCAGCAGTTCATTTACTTTATGGAGTGATGACTTTGACAAAAAAAACAAAAACAAAAAAAACCCCTTTGTTTTTGTATTAGATTGTATTTTGTGACTTGAATGAGGATCACACCAGATATTATGAGAAACTGTCATAATTCCGAAGTGTTTACTGACTTTTTCTTGCAACAGTATATTCAGACAGTTTGAACAAGAATATGTCACAGTACAGTTGGGTGAAATACTTGAACTGGAAAGCTCCAGTACAGTGTGTTCAAAATAAATAAATAAGCAACAAATCATTTTACATTAATACTGATTTTTAAACTTTACAGTAGGAATAGACAATATACATCTACCACTGAATATGTAGTTTTATGTCGCCCTGTTCATTTTTGTATACAGTATATAAATGTACTATGTTGACCTCACTTGTTTTTATTGCCTGAATGAGCTGATACTGATATAGTATACTTCCTTGAAAATCAGCTGCATTGATATCTTTCGTCCAATGGCTCACCATCAAATAGACCAAAATAATTTAAATAAAGTACTTTAATATGCAATATTGCTAAGCATGATCAGGTGTTCACACACCTGGTAAGATGAATATCTTTATGTAATCATGGGAAAAAACATCTGAGAATAAAGCTTTTATTTACAGTGGTGTACAAGTACATTTTAAATTTATACAATATAAAATGAATGTAAAAAAATATGTCTGTACAAGCATAATATAGTTACACATTACATACATGTGCTTCCATTTAAACATGCATTTATACATGCATATTTAAAGTAAATGCAATAAAAAGGCTCACTAGTAGGGTATAAACAGCATTAGAAATTTTCAGTATATAATTTATATATTCTTATTCATTTCTGGCTCGCAGTCATAGTTTTTTTTATTGTTTTATTGTTTTTATTTGTTTTATTGTAAATGTCTTTTATGTGGTGGGGAAAGAATAAAAAGAGTATGTTAACAATCACAGAGAATATCAAGATCTTTCATACATGATAAAGTCGATGGTTTGTCTTATTCTTTTGTCGCTAGAAGTGAACGTTTGCTATAGCTGTTAATAACATTTACATTTTAATCTATACCTCTGGACCATCTGTAGTTGTTCTCTAGACACAGTTAGTTTGACTTCATATGTAGCAAATTGTCTTCATAGTTGCTTCCAGCGCCATCTCTGATTGGTTGGGCTGTCACTTTAGAACTTAGTAGGCTCTGAGTGTTCAGCTGTCTAAACCCAGCATATTTTGCTTCTGCCTCATCGGTTTAACAAAGCGTAGCTGCCTCTCAGTTGAGGGGTTCACCAGCCAGCCCCCGTGGGCTTCTTCCACACCCGGGAATTACATAACACTGTCAGAAAAGAAGGGCTACTTGAGAGCTCACTGCTTTCTAGAATGGTATAATAAGGGTAAGGATGGAGCTGCTTCTGAGATTCTGCATTTACATTTTTACATGTAGAGCATTTAACTGCCACTTTTATCCAACGAGCCTGACAATGTGAGAGCAGGTAGGTGGTTCATTATTTTGCTCAAGGACATTTTGACAGGATTCTGTGCTGATGATGGACAGACTGACTCATGCTTCTGAAACAAAGTGTTGAAGTACTGACCTTGTAATTTTTATAGCCTTACTTCACTTTGTTCTAACATGCCTCATTTAAAAATGATCTTAGCCTCCTCAGCGCAGGCAGAAAAACCCACCAAGTCAATTTGTCTGTTTGTAGGGTAAGATCTTTCATTGTTGAGAGACTAATTGAGTCTCTGGCTTCTACACCAAACCCTTCAAAGATGAGTTTAGTTTTTCCCAACAGCAGCCCTGAACAGTTTTAAACAAGAGCTGCCTGTGAGAATGCAAATGTCTGACGCTGTTGGATCGGGCATTAAACGGCCTTTACTCTGCCAGCTGATATCCAGTTATTCAGGTGAAGTTACAGCATGCAGTTGGTAATCATGCCTGTTGTCAGGCTGCACACTCACCTAAACCTCAGAATTTGTTATAGTGAGATGCAACTGAAGCGGACTCTTGCTGGGTACTATGTGAGAGAGAGAGGGCAACTTTGGACAATGTCACGACTGATTCTCCTGACATCTGTCCAGTAGGCCTTGTTTGTAAAAGGGCTATATAGTCTGTTTAAGTACCATTAAAACTCTTGTTTGTATTTATACATGTATACATTTCAATACAAGTACATACACATCATTCAGTCTATAATTGGACATGTCTCCTTTCTCCGTTTAAGGCTTTCACACTGCTTCCTGACACACATCATGTGATAATCAAGTAGAACCACAGCATAATATTCTGTCAGTGGAAAGATCACCTTTCTACCTGATACTTTGGACACTTCCAGTGGGATGCATGACAAAATTTGTGCAAGGTCACATGTCAGTATTCCTAAAGGTCTGCTGACCTCATTCTTCCTCTCTACAGAGACATGAGGGAAGCCAAGAGAGCATTATAGCTAGCAAGACAAACAATAGGTGACCAGGGAACCAGACCTGTCAGCCACACTTAAGATAGAAAAAGTGTGGTGTCAACTCAGTTACCTAAATTGTTTTTAATCATAGAATGACAGGTGTTTGCTTATGTTACCTTCAAATCTAATATAAATTAAAGCACAGCTCCCATGGCTGTAATTAACATTTAAAACATTCCCCATTAACATCTGCCATTTTACTACTTTTCTCCCTAGTGCAGGAGAAGTAGTTTAGTATCAGCCATTAAAGCCTGCTCTTTCTCATATTTTAAAGCTAGAACCACAAAACTTTATATTAAAAAACAAAACTGCTTCCCCACCCCCAAAATTGTTTTCATTCTATCATTTGTTTGTTGTTGAGTTGTTTAAATAATTCTCCTCTTTCTTTTATTTTTTTATTTTTTTATTTTTGGCTACTACCTACCATCCTTTTTGCTCTCGAGTACTACAGTGGACAACTCAGTATTGCATTCGCAAAGACCACATTGTGTTTTATAATACCCAGTTGCATTAGACTGATAAATGTGCAGGTTTCTTTTATATTTACCAATCTCATAAAAATAATGCCAGCTGAATGTGCTATTCAGCAGTCTGAATCAAGTTGAATGGCCTTCTGAGGTTCTTACTTTGACTTTCTATTCCTCTGCTTCTTTGCTTCCTCCACTAATTCGGTCCCTTTTCATTGGCTGAGGGAAGTTTTTAATATTATTTCAGTTGTTAACAGACTTAATATGTTGGATGCTTTCAAAAACCATAGGTAAATCAGAGAAAAGAGTTTCAGTTATGTATAAATATTTGTCTTTGGTAGAGGAAGGCCTCTGGACTTTATAAGCCTGTGGCTGCTTCCACCAGTCATCTCTGTGTGGTTAATGAAATGCTGTTGGATGTAGACAGATGTGGAGGTTGAGCACAGGTTTGGACATATCAGCAGTTTTTATTTTTAGCGGTGTGTGTTAAGTAGGTAACCTGTTGTGAGGTCTGAGTAATGGACTGTCTGCCCAACAAGCCCCCAGGCTACGATTAAAAAGAGCCTGTTGTTCTCTTCCATGTGCTTCTATTACTCCCCTCTCTTTATATCACTCTTTCTTGACTTCTGTCACAATCTGTCTCTCCTTGTTTATCTATCTTGATCTCTCTCTGTATCTTACTTCCTTGCTTTTTGCTTCTACAGTTCTTCTCTCATTATTCTCTTCTCTTTTTGCTCTTGTTTTCTACCTTTAGTCAGTTTTAAAGCCATCTAGGGATTAAATCCAGTGGGCACAAAAAACAAAGAATGCATGGAGACAGCAGGTTTGAATCAAACTGATGGACAAGTGTTGATGTAACCCCCCCATGTATGGGCTCATGTATTTTTTTTTTTAAATCCTCCTATATTTATTCTGTCTATTGCAAAGTTTCTGTCCTGTGTGTAATTTTCCTCCTTAATTGTGAGCTGGCTGTTTGATGTTTATCTGTTTGTTTGTTTTTGTTTGTTCTTTTGCTTGGTGTAAGTAAAAGATGAGTCTGTTTGGTGGAGGTTCTTTAGCTGCACTGACATTTGTCCTGGCATGAATTTATTTGGCCCATACTTTTTCCCTTTTTTTTTTCACCATGATTATGCATATATACTGTATTTCTATTTTCAATTGGCTTTATTGTTAAACTGGCTATTGGCTATTTAGGCTTCACTCCTGTGAACCAACTCACTAAAATTTGCATTTACTGGCTTTGCCGACTGAGAACAATCCAGAAATCCTTTATTACACTAGATGTGTAAACTAATATCCTGAATTGCCTTTCTTTTTGGGGTATTAGAGGATTACCTGCAGCTAAAAATGGCTTTTTCTTGAGTTGGTGCCTCTCCCACGTTGGTCTTATCACAGCCACCGATCCTCTGTCGTACTGTTACCCCTGTCTGGAAGCTAACAATCACTAACAGCCTTCTGGATTCTCCTGTGGCAGCTGTAAAAAGATATTCCGGCGAAAGGTCCTTTGGATTGTGGTGATTGCGGTAGTGATGCTGAGCTGACTGCTTCTGTCTGTGCAACACTCATTGATAACATCCAGCTCTCTGTTGGCTCTCAGAGGTGATGACCCAGAGGTGCCAAAATCTGTTGGGCTCTCTCTCCAGGCCATTGCTACATGGGGAAACACTTTTGGATTAGCCCCATTAAGTTTATAGAGCCTGTCAGCAAAATACATAACATGGTTATATAAGCACAGAGTCTTCTGACCTGTTACCCTGCTTATTGTTAAGATTATGGTGTTCTGGTAAAGGTTAAGGCTTGACAACCATGTGAAGAGTGATTGGGTCTTTCTTCATTGGCTGAGCTAGTAGATCATTTTCGGGGCAGGAATAAGTGGGCAAATCTGTCAAGCGCTTTGGAGTGTTCATAGAGCTTAGGTTGCACTCTACTGAAGTTAATATAAGCTGCATTCAGTAGTTCTATAGCTCACTATTTTGTGCTTCCGTGTTGCAATGGGGCTTGGAGAGATGATGATGATAAAAATGATAATTTCATCCTTTTTACATACACCACCACACTCCACTATAATAATATATTAGGCTGTTTTTTTCATGGTCATAGGTATGTCTTTATATCTTGTCCTAGCTTAGAGGACCTCCTGAACAAGTCCACAAATTTAAATCTTTATAGATTAAACTTTTTCATTTCATAGAAGAGTACACTGGCACATAAAAAATGTGGACCATCAGTGTCAGAGAAGAGGCTTCTCTTGTATTCTTGCATGTTAGCATCATAGTGCTAAAATAGCTTTGAATATTTGCATTTTTGCATTGAAAATGACTGAAGATGAGTCAAATATTTAGGTGGACATGTGGAGGTGGAGAGGGATAGAAAAGAAAGGAAATGAAGTAGAAAAGAAGACAAAAGCAATCATAGAAAACAGAAGGAAATGGAGAAAGCAATAGAAGAGAGGTTACAGTGGGAGATGAAGTGGAAAGTACAATATGGAAATCAAAAAAGGGAGAAGATAAGCTAGAAAAGGGAACAAAGGAGTAAAGAATTCAAGGAGAGAAGGAAATATGCAGGAGCAAATTGGAGAGAAGAGAAAGAGGGGATATAAACAAGAAGGAAGGAGATTAAGCAGCTTAGAGGACGTCCTCTCTTTTTTTTGGTGTTTTTTGAGTAATGAGGCTGTTAATTAGCAGAGGCATGCATGGTTTATTAAATCAAAGTGTTTACAACTTTCACTGCCAAACAGATTCTTGCTGGTCCATGATGATGTTGCAGTGGTAATTACTGTGTCATAAATGGGTTTATTAATGATGGGATAACTAATAAAATGTATTCCATTAATAATTAGTCTATAATTATTTTAAAGGTTTTATTTTTTCTAACTAGACTAATGACTTTTCTTTCTGTGACTCTCCTACAATAAACCATAAAGTTTAAATCAATCTGAATAGAGGAGGAATGTGACATTTTATTTTAGACACAAACAAAAAACAAGTTGATGTTATCAAATTGTTTGTTTTATCTAACTGTCATAAATTCACTTATCTTATCTCCATGAATCTGTGATCAAGACTAATTTAGTATTGAATTAGGACTGGGCGATATGGACCAAAAATAATATCTCGATATTTTTTAGCTGAATGTCAATATACAATATATATCTCGATATTTTTTCTTCCCAAAAAACAAAAAGGTACTTGTGAGTCAAAGCTACATGTCCCAAATGTCACACAGGCACTTTTATAAACATTCAGCTGTAGATGTACATGAGAAATTACTCAAAAATAAACTATTGGCATATTTAAATGATAATGCTCCTCAAATAAAGTAATGCCTTTTTCCTCCACAACAAAAGACTCACAGCTGTGCTGTTAAAATGTAAACAGAATAGATACAGAGCAAAAATAGCAAAAGGCTGACTTATTTTTAAAAAGCCAGTCTCCAGTGAAGTAGACTTCACCAAAGTGCTTCTTCCTGTGTGTACTCCTGTACATCTAGTACTCTGTGCAAATAAAAAAACATGTAAACAGACTGAATGAACAAAATTCCATCTTTCAGTCAGCAGGGTTCTAGCCAGCTCAGTAAATCATAGACATATGCGCTGACGTATCACAGCAACGGGCCCACGTATGCACCGGCTGCATGACGGACACACGAAAAAGACCCACTTACACTATTAGGGTCACATGACTTAAGGTAAAAACCAACTTCTGCTATGGAGTTGCATTGTGGCGGCGCCTTCTTGCCTGCAGTCAGGTACTCTTGGGGGTCCAGGCAATGCCAAAGTGTACGAACGGACGCAGTACGAAGGCTGTATGTATACAAAACACGGCAACGTGACGCTGACGTCACTATAAAAAGTCGCTAAATTTGTTGCTAGTCACTTTTTGGAAAAAAAAAAAAGTTGCTAGGGGGGGGTCTGAAAAGCCACTAAATAGATATGAAAATATATCGATATTTCTTAAAAACTCGATATATCGCCCAGCTCTAGTTTTGAAATAATTTTTTTAGCTTGATATGTAAGGTGACCTTAATTGTAAGGCACACCTTTGTTTTGCTGCCAGATTAAGACAATGATGAACAGTTTCAATAAACAACCCCCCCCAAAAAAATACTCACAACTTCACTAAAATTCCTGAAGAGCAGCATCTCTTTTTTTAAAGATTTAATTGAACTCATATTTAAACTCTTATTCATTTCTTTTGCTGCAGTGTAAACGCTATTTAAAACGGTTAGTTCCATATCATACACAGAATGCACAGAATGACATACTACCTCGTCACTACAAATCTTATCAAAGCATTGCACACAGCTGTGCCAACTGTTTTGGCAACTGTTCGGTGCATGTGTGCGGTGGATATATGTATATGCATTTGTACTAATACAGTATAAGACTATTGTAGGATCCTGGCACCATGGTAAACAGAAAGTTGTGTTTTGCTAGTTGTTAACTTTAATATAATATAGTAGTGATAAATTAAATGTAATTTAGTACATAGCTGTTTTCCAGTGATGTTAAATTGGTAGCCAAGGATGTAAGCTGAGGTCGCCTTAAAGTCTGGCATTACTATGCATTCTATGTTTTAAATTGCAAAACAGAATGAACATTAAAAAAACATCTACCACTCCACAGTTGTATGAAAAGGTTTAACACCGCTGGGCGTTTCACAAGCAAGTACTTTTTTGATTACTAAGGAAAAGAATACTATATCTTTGTATAAATAATTTAGTTTTTGGAGTTGTTTTTTTTTTATTGTATAGTAAGTTGCAGCAGATAGAAAAAAGTGCAATAAAAAGCCCCTAGCCAGAGTTAAATCACAGCCTTTACATTTACATTGCAGTGCATCATAAACACTTAATGTGTAAGTTACCGAGTCTGTGGGCACCAAAATGTTATACTTGTTTTATCCACATGCTATTATAAAATCCATTATAATCAATAAAGGGAGCTTTGCAAATCTTTTAGATATTAGGAGCCTCAGGACCAGGACTTTTGATCAACTCACATTGTTTTCTTCAGAGAGTAGCAGAGTGCTTTTCCTCTTTGAGGTACTTGAACTTAAAATCTTACCTTCTGTTCCCTCTGCTATGAAAGAAAAAATGAAAGAAGAAAGAAAGATGTTTGTTTGTTGTTTTACACTGACTTTCTCTAACTCACACTCTTCATTTCTGTCTCTGATGCACATAAACACACATCAAGGCCTACCAGGCTCAGGGTTGGTTTATCTGCAGCTTACAGTGAGTTGTTAGAGAACACTGTGCTCCCAGTCCTCCCTTGGTTGCGTTTGCACTGTGTGTGAGACGCTGTGCATATGACTGACTGTGTGTGTGAGAGAGGAGGGTGGTGTGTGTGTGTATGACATAGCACATGTATGTATGCTTGCTTGTGAGTGAAAAGCGCATTGCAAAATAAGCAACCATGTTTGGTGTGTGTGTGTGTGTGTGTGTGCACTGCAGTGGCTGTGGATTAGACCATGCAGACGAAGTGACTGAAGCCTGGGGAGGGCTGTTGCAAGAGAAAAGAGGGAAAGGCTAATACACAAACACAAACAATGACAGAGCAGTGTGTTCTTGGTTCGTATCGTACGTGTGAACTGATACTGTTGATTTTGAGTTGAGTACAATACATTACCTTCTTTTCCAGTGTATTTAAAAATTTACAGAGAAAAGATGAAAATGTCTTAAACTCCTAGACGTGTTGACAAAATAAAGTTCACTGTTTCCACTAGGATAGTCTCCATTTAATGTGCGTTACCACAAATGTCATATAAAAATTTTGGTACATGTGTAAAGCACATTTATTTCTTATGTGTTGCAGGACTCGGCACAGGAAAGTGTTATCACCCGTGACATCCACCGCACTTTTCCTGCACACGACTACTTCAAAGATTCTGATGGAGATGGACAGGACTCACTGTACAAGATCTGCAAGGTAAGCCTGAGATATGATATTGAGGTTGTGGAATGGCAAAAACTGACTGTCAGTAAGATCCGAAGATTATTATTTATATAAAAGAAGCTCTTGGCTATATTTGTATGGTACCTCACTTTCTTTTTGGCATCATGAAAACAAAGGCAAATCCATTTATGCACTCATTCCTGCTGTGTTCAGATGTTCTTTTTTTTAAAATTTCCTGTTTAGAATTCAGTGCTGAATTGAGCTATTTCTTATATATGAGAAAAATCTTACCTGTTCCAGACACACACACACACACACACACACACACATATATTTAATCTTTTTTTTTTTTTAATCTTTTTGGTCTGGCATGGCTTAGTAGGAATTTGCTTGGCATTTCATGCTGGCTCTACAGTATATGATTGACAGTGCATACGGAGACATCAACATGAACTCTTCCTACACATGACCTAATGGACATACGCACTACTCAGTGGACAGTCATTGATCTTTTCTTCCAATTTCCAAAGTGGAAAAACATTGTGACTGTTATGTAGGTGGAAGATTTCTTCATATTGCCAACCAAACTTTTTTTTTGAGTATCAAAGTTTAGGCAAATAAGTAAGTCATGTAGTTGCAAAATACTTAAAATACATTTTAAGAACAGTTAGACAAAACATTTTGACTTTTGTTGGATTTCTCATAATACAATTGTACGGTTTACCTTACAGCCACTTCACGGTACTGATGGACAATAACACGAAAAGGGACCCAGGAGTTTTTGAAGGTTAAAAAAGTGGAATCTTTAGAAATGTCAAGTTAGTCAGGTTATCTCAAACTGATCAAGCTCCATTCCACATGCTGAAGATGAAAGTTAAGAAAGACACATGAAGAAACAATAACTGAAGACAGAGGAATTCTGAGAAGGCATCACAAAAGAAGAAACTTTGGTGATTTGTTTGTTGGTCCATGGGTTCCAGAAATCAGGCAGACTGACTTTCAGCAAACTATTAGAAAAATAAGCATTCTCTTTATTACTGCCATTTTTGTCCAGTTACATTTGTCTTGAAGGGTTGTGCTGTATTCAAGAATTTGAGGTCATTCAGTATTCCCTATGTTAACATGGAGATTTTTTGTCAATAATTGAGTCGAACAATTTTTTTAAAAAATTGTCACATCACTGTAGCTAATTGGATGCTAAAAGTGTGTTAGGTAATTGTGAAATGAGCTGAAATTTATGACCACAAAGGAGAATTTGAAGAGTTTTGTCTATTCTTTAAAATCAAAGCTAATTTTAGAGTGATGATGAGGAACTTTTGCTCTGTGTGTTTTTCTGGCATTGCAAAAGTAGAGTATGGTTGGTCAGCGCTTTGGGAGAACCTGTCAGGAAGGTTTAACATCCAGTCTGGACCCAACTAGGTCAGTGGCAAGCTAGCCTTCATTTGTATGCAAATCCATGTAGATTTGCTGCTGATAAGGTTGGTTGGATCTTGAGGCATGAGTGGGTTACAGGCACAGAGGAGAGGATCTAGTACAAAGTTTATATTCCTCTTCATATCCTACTCAGTAATGAGCCTAACCTTTATTCTCCAGGGAAGGTCATCCTCTCTTTTCTTAGTGGTCCTGAGATTCACTCTCTTAGTGTTTCATTCAGTCACACTTTCAGCTAAGGTATACAACCTCAAACATTTACTGTTGGTCACTGAGTGTGCCCTCTGGAGCAGTTTGTGGTTACTCAGCTGGTGTTGGGATTCAAAATTGGCAATTCTCAGACAAATGGATAAAGAGAATATTTTCTCTTGCCACGGAAATGGAACATAAACCAAGGGGGCGGAAAGTTAACATGATAACATTGTAAGCACGCCTCATCAACCAGGCTAATGTTGCATATCCCAGTAATTACTAAAAGTTTGTATGCACAAATTATTCAGGATATTAGTTCTTTTCCAGGTGACTGCCGTCCTGATCTGATTTTTAGTTTTATAATTTTTTTCCCTTCTTCCTCTTCTAGAGTTGCCTCTTACCTTTTATCTGAAAAAGAGAACAGCAAATAAACAAATCATGAATCCCCCAAAATAATAGGCACAGTAAAATGGAGACTAGTCTTTAAAATCAGTCCCGAAATGTAATTATTTATCATGTCTCATAATACAATTTATAAACCAGAAGGAATATGGTTAAGACATTCAGTCTACAAGGCGTGACATTCATAATTCTGTCTGCATGTTATTTTGTCTCTACTTTTGTTTCATCTGTCTACTTTCACCCATCTAAAAAAGAACAAGATAATTTAAGTATATTTCACATAAGGTTTAAGCAAGGTATTACATTTTTGTTTCTTCAGACCCTTAAATTTTGATGACATCCCTTTTCAATCACATTGTGATATTGTGTTTCTAAAACTCACAAAAGAGGAGCACTGTGGGTCCTTTAGCCTTTATATTTTGCTTCCAGTCAGCCAGATTTTCTTTTTCTTTTTTTTCTTCTTTTTTTTAAAGTGGTTTTGAACAATAGTTCTCCGGGCTTTCTGAAGATCTTTCAATTTTTTTCTTTTGCCATTGGCTGTTTTTGGTTAAGCCACTTAACACTGACCTGCAAACATAAAAAAGGCACCTAACTCAAGGGATGAATAAGTGTTGTGTCCATACATAACAGACAGCTTTGCAGAGAACCAATTTTAAATTGGATCTTTAGGCACTTTGTTACAAACAGCTTGTTGCAAAAACACATCACTCCCATTTCTTTAGTTGAATGTATGAAAAATGCCAAAAATAACAGTTTGACAGACAGAAAATAGTATTTTTTCCACCAACAAGATGATTCCCAAAGGCATATCTTGGCATGGTGTGCAGTGTGTCCTTAAAATTTTTTGAGGAAAATGGACAGGGGGAGTCCAAAAGTAAATACTGTCCTACCTGTAGTAATAATAGTTCCTGCCCTCAATGTTTTACAGTATTTGAAAATCATGTCTTTAATAAAGACAATAACAAAGAACCTGAGAGATGCATCTGACCCTTCAGCTAATCTGTCTACTGTTCACTGAAATCGTCTCAGTGGTTGGGTGGCTGTCAAGAAGCCATTCTTAAGGAGGGGAAACGGGGAGAAAAGGCTGAGGTATGCCAAATTACACAAGAACTGGATTGAAAATCAGGGGCAGCAGGTCTGATAGAGTGTTAAATCCAAATTTGAAATGTTTGTCTCAAATTGTCATTCATATGTATGGAGGAGATCAGGAGAGAGCCACATTAGTGAGTGCCATCTGCAAAACATTGTGGATGCTCTGTCATGGTTTGGGGCGCATTTTGGGCAGTGGTGTTGGAGGCTCAGTGGGTGAGCAGGCCCCCATATGCTCTATGGCTAAATGCAGCAGCCTGGGTTCGACTGGCTTTCCCCATTTCTTTCTCCCCCTCCTTCCTGTCTGCTCTTCAGTGCTAATATCAAATAAAGGCAAAAAGCCCAAAAATAAAATAAAATAAAATTGATTGAATTATGAGTGCAGAAAAGTGCCACCAGATTTTGATCCACCATCAGGAAAGTGTTTGGCCACAGTTTTTATTCAGCAATCCCAAACACACTACCAATGCAGTAAATGTAAAAGCATTCTTGAAGACTACTCAAAGAAATGACAGAAAAGTGCCTAAGAGAGTTCAGGCTCTGTTGAAGAATAAAGGTGGTCATACTAAAAATTTAATTTTAAGCTTGTTAGAACTGTACAAACTCAGGTTTTGCCTTTATATACTGTATTCCAGTGTATGTGTGCACCTTTCAATAGTAGTAATATTACATTGAACGAGGATTAGCAAAACCACAAGTTACAGAAGGTATAATTGCAATAAATCAAGTCAGTCTGGCTTCCTGTATCTGGATACCTCCATTTTTAATTTTTTTTTATTTTTTGGTCAAAATACTCATCTCTAAATACTGTCCTACCTGTAGTAATAATAGTTCCCGCCAAAGTGTTTTACAATTGTAGCTACAATGGTGTATATTTGCCAGCAGTGAGACAACCTCACATATATTATGGCTTTTACACTGATTATTAACACATTTCACATTTATATACTTTACATGTAAGAATAGAAAAATCTATCTGCTTGTTAGATGTTAGAAACCAAGCATACTTTATAGACTGCAATAATCCACCCCTCTGATCCTATTATCTGCTCAGGCTAACAAATTTAGATTTCACCCACCAGGACCTCCCCCATCCATCTGTCAGCATGCACTTCTCCCAGCCGAGTAGGGGACGTGTGAATGCCACACTCCATCAAGCATGTCAGCTTGTAGATTACACTCCAGACAGCTCCACAAGACTTCTCCATTACCTCCACATCAAACCCCAAATTAGCTGAACAGATCAGCAGTGGAGCTCTGGACGTCGACACTCATTTTTCAGGCATGGAAAAGGGGCGACATTCTTTTAACCCAATGTACAAGGGTTTTACTGCTCTCACAGTCGGTGTGCCCATCCAAAGAATGAGCATCCTGCCAAAATATCTGTGCAAGATTTTGAACCATTACCAGCTTAGTCATTTCAAGTGATTCTTAAAAAAAGAAAGAAAGAAAAAAGAAAAAAAAGAGGCTAAATAAAACAAGTTTAAAGAGTGTTTCATTAACTTCTTCACACTCCACCAGCTGTACAACTGCTTAATAAAGGGAAGTTTGCACAATTCTGCTGCTGCTGACCTTTCAAACATGGAGCTGCCATGCTGATGGTTAAGCACGCCCGCTTATAAGTAAAGAGCATGGACCAATAAATGTTGTTTATCTTAAAATAGACTTGGGCCTGCCTTGCCTGGTGCCGCTCATACCCCTGCGGCCTCCCATTTAAGCAGGCATTGGAATTACTTCTGTTTGTTGATCAGCGTTAATATCTGTCTTCCTGTCTGTCTGTCTGACGCGGTTATAAGCAAACCAGAATGGAAGCTGTGTGATCTTTGTTTTCTCTCCCATTCAAAAACAGTCTCAGTTGAATGGTTTTAGAATATTTTTTTCTATCCCTGGATCCTTGTTTACTCTGTGAAAAGGCTGTCTGTTTGCTCATTAGCATGATTGGTGGGGTGTGTCAACTACCGACCATTGTGAGACATCACCTCTCCTGAATGGTCATCTGAAGGTTATTCTCCTAGATCAGTCACTTTAATGACTGAACTAGCCAGGTCTCATGTAAGAGAGGCCACCTCTTCTCTTCTACTGAAGATGAGAGAAGTTATGTGTTGTCACCTTCTGTACTACACACACACTTCCTTAGCAGTAGGGGACATTTTTACATTGTATTTTTGAGGGATAGTGAGTACAACTTGTCCTTCTAACTCCCAGTGATCAGGAATTAAGCAACCAAACTTGGCACACGGGTATGTCTTAGGCCCCAGAAAGTTCTTATCTGTCATCGTGACATCATGTTGCCTAGCAACAGGCTAAAGTGACCTGAGGAGGTCTAATAATCTAAAAATCTAGTGCAGTTCTTGTGAACCCAGTATTTTGTGGAAGAGTCGTTAAAGAATTTCTTCAGATTCTTCAGATTTGCTGGTACAAGGTCAAGGGCACTATGATCTCACATAAGATGTTATTGAACCATAATTCGAGTAATTATGACAGAATTTCACATAAATGTCTCATAGGATAAAATGACATTTTCTAATAATAATATTAATTTTAAAAAAAACATCCATACATTTCCAGCAGTGATACTGTTTATGCAGTTGACTGTAGACTATGGATCATGTGAACAACTTCTGGTTCTCACCTTTTATGGAAGCTTTATTTCTTCATCCTTTCTGTGAAAACTGTTTTCTTTTTCTTTTTCTTTTTTCCCCCACAGCAGTGTGACCTGTAAAATAGGTATAAACGCTTTCAATAATTTCCAGTTTTTGGACAACTGATATATGTCGTTTCAGGCATAATACAATTTGACTTTCACTTTGGAGAGGCAGTTTGAAGTGATAGTCTTATGCAATCCAGACTTATTATATACTGCATCCCTCACTTTTGAAAACAGGCCGTCATGGTTTGCGAAAGCTGACTGCGTGGTGTGTGTGAAAGGTGAGGGCCCAAATGCAGCACTCGGAGGCAGGCAGACGGGGATTAACTACAGATTTATCTTGTTTTTATTATTGTGGCAGATATTATAAATAAACAAACCAAGGCAGGAGACTAAACTAAAGAAAACCTAAACAGGGAAAGATAACTAGGGAACACTGGGAACATGGAGAACACAGGAACAGATACTGCCACAACGACAAGACTCTGACAAGAGACAAGGGGAAGACTGAGACAATAAATACACAGAGGGATAAGGAGGGAACAGGAAACAGCTGAACGTAGTCACAGAAACGACACAATGAAGTAAAACTAAACTCAGAGGACAAGACAAAGACTGATAAAGTAAAACAGGAAATAATTGAACATGGAGAGACGAACGCAGACATAGGAGGCAAGCATATGAATGAACATAAACACGAAGAACCAAGACCCATGCAAACACAGAGGGAGGAACAAACTAAGCAACAGAAACTGAAAACATGATTAAATATACTTTAATGGAAAAAAGAAATGAAAACCGCTAATCTTCAAAAGTCCATTAAACCAAAAAACACTGGGTCAGAGACCCAAGACAATGACACAGGCAGCATTCTTGCCCACTCTTAAATTATTGGTAAATGAAAGGTTACATTGCCTTGTTAACACGGAAATGTTACTTTGATGTATTTTTAGATGTGTGTAATATACTCAATGCTCTGCTTGTCCTTAGAAATCCTGTTCCTTAAAGTTACTCTTGAATTTTGGATGTATAGTATTAAATTCAGGAGGTTTAGCTCAGCACTCAGAGGATGGAAGTCATAGAAAGCAGAGGGAGAGAGAGAGATAGAGAGAGAGAGAGAGACCGATATGGACAAAAGGAAAACCAGAGAAATTTCTCTGGGGAAAAAAGAAAAACTTTAATGCTGGAATTTTCCTATTTCACCACATGCTGGTGTTCTGATAACATTTACATAACAGTGATAAGGCTAGCTGGAAGATCAGAAAGGCACTAAGCTTTTAAGATTAATCAGTGTATGATGATTATTAAGTGTTTTCTCTCTCTCAGACACACACACACACACACACAAAACTCAGCAAACTAAAAATCTTGCCAAGCCATGTAGTCACAAGAAACAAATTTTTCAGGACAACTCACTCAAAGTAAATTACTGTCCTGTATCTCTCATTATATGTATTATAACCTACACTCACAAGCCACTATATTAGGTACACCTTGCTAGTACTGGGTTGGACCCCCTTTTTGCTTTCAGAAGTGCCTTAATTCTTTGTGGCACAGATTCAAAAAGATACTGGAAACATTCCTCAGAGATTTTGGCCCATATTGACATAACGGCATTGTGTAGTTGCTGCAGATTTGTCAGCTGCATATCCATCAGAAGGTGGATACACTGTGGACTTAAAGGGATGTACATGGTTAGCAACAATAGTCTCTATGAAACCCTACAGGGGTTGTGTTTGTAACGTAAACATTTGTTTTCCTAGTTTGGTTATGTTGTGGGCTCCATTGCTGTGAAGTACTGTAATTATGTGAGTTTACAGTAATGTAATGTCAAACCTGAAATGTTTCTCTTCAGCTTAACTTTTGTAATAGATAGCAACTGCCAGCAGATGCTATTAGATTTGTTTGATTTACCTGGGCAATAATAAAGAGATGCAGATGCTTTAAGCCTGAATATATAGCCTTAATCATAAATAGAGAAATCTCATAAATAGCGTCCAATCCATAGTAATATTGAAATACTCAAGAATAATCTAGTGTTACCAGTGTGCCTAATTAACACCTGGTGGTTAAAAACAATGCAGATTTTACGACAAAAGGGTCCAGGCTTTGCTCTGCTATCTTTTGAGGGTGCATTTTACAGCCAGGCTTCCCCCCCTCAAATGCAAGAAAACACATGTGATCGAAGCTAAAGCTCCAGAAAGAACTACACAAAGTCGATAAATTGAAGTTACGTCACATCCTGAACAATGCAAATTTAAATACAACAAAAAGGCAGAATGCTGAAATGGTTTCTTGCACAAATACATCAGTCTGAAACTAGTGGCTTAAGACTATTTAAGCTGCTACATAATGCACTTGAATCTTTGGTGTGGCTGATGAAGTTGTTTTATGGTTAAAGCAACTTCAAGCACTGGGCTTTGACAGAAGTATAAGAAATTGAAAAGAAACAATATGAAAAAATGTAAGGTTTTAACACTACACTGTTAATTTCTGCATTTTAAGCCAACTAAGATACTCTTAGCTATCTGCTGATGGAATAACCAAATTGAATTGGATCCTCTGTCTTTTGTCATTTGCTGTTTTCCTGAAGGCCTACTCTGTCTATGATGAGGAAATTGGTTATTGCCAGGGTCAGTCATTCCTTGCTGCTGTTCTCCTCTTACATGTAAGTAAACATTTCATCCACTCGCCCACCCCAGACGATTCACAAAACACCTCACAATAAGATGTAATAGGATCCAACAGACAACTAACCACACTTGAGTCTTGTCAAACACATACTTATGCTCATACATATTAATATAACTCTTAAATTGACCCTCTATGCGTTTTCAAAAATAAGTTTCTTCCTTGCTTTCAGAATAAAAGCTTTCTGTAGCTTCTTGAATGCAGCCTTAATTCTCCTACACTGTTTGAGGAAGGCACTCAAACAAATGATCAAGGGTAACACCGTAAGCAGTGTGCTCCTGCACCTAGACTTTACTGTCTCTACGAAAAACAAGTTTTCTGGATTGTACAAGGTATAATAAAGCAGAACCAGGGTAATATAATAGACTGAAAGAAAGTAATTTATAACCGAATAATGTGGATGAATTGAGGGAGTGAGAGAATCGGTTCCTTTCACACACATTTCAAGGTCACAGCGTTATTCCAGACTTTCAAATACATGTTTATAGTTCTCGTATGCCATGTGTATTGTGACTTTGCACAAAACCTCATCTAAATTTTGATTTGAGGAAGTTTTTAAAGGACAGATGAAGGCGAGACAGTGGAGTTGACACATGGGGTGAGAGAGCTGTGGAGGTTTGGTTGAAATCCAAATGGTAAGGGCAGCAGAGGTTAAAGAAGAGTGAGATGGTGTGGAAGAAGCGAGAAGTAAGGAGGTCAGGAGGAGTAGGGGTGAGGTTGGAGAGTTGTGAACAAGAACTGTAAGTCTACTGTAAAGGTGTGAAAAGATGGGGGACTGTAGTAGAGAAGGGAGAGGAGAGCAGAGGAGGAGGACAAAAAGAAAGAAATTGTAGCTGAGGAAGCTGTAAAGGAAAAGAGGAGTAGTAAAGATAAAGGGGAGAGCAGCAGTGTAAGAAAGAGAGGTTATACAGAAGGAGGAGGCAGGCATGTAATAGAGGAGGAAGAGGAAGGAGGGAGAGGTTATAGAGGAGATGTCAGGAATATTAATAGGGGTTCAGGTTTACCTGCAGGAGCCCATTCAGTCCCAAACACATACTGTCACTCTGATTAAATATCACCTCACAGTTTGTGAGTGTGTGCATGCGAAAGAGAGGAGAAATAAACCCAGATACACACAGAGAGACGAGCACAAACACAGCGTTAAGCATTCTCTCTTACCCCTTATCTTCATCCATCCAAGAACGCACATAAAATGCTCACATATAAAAGTTAAAGAATAGCGCATGCATATACGCTAAAGTTTGTCCCTTCATGTCCTTCACAACTTCACTGTTTCCCCTCTCCTGTTAAGTCATTAAGTGGGTTGTTGTTTTCAGTGTTCTGGGGATTGCAAAAACTAAATAAATATTGACTCTGGTCTGGTAGCATCAAAATGCATGATTGCAGCTGAAACAAAGATTAAAAACGTGGATCTGATTTCTTTGTTTTCAAAAACCACCTGAATGCCAGATGGCACAGGGCAATGCTCAGAAAACATCCTGATTTTGTTTTGTCGCAAACGGAACACATTTTGGACATTTATTTTTTCAAAGTTCTTGGAAATGTTACTGATTATTTAAAATTATCCATGTGCTTTCAGATGCCTGAGGAACAGGCCTTCTGTGTGTTGGTGAAAATCATGTATGAATATGGCCTAAGAGCTCTCTACAAGAACAACTTTGAAGATCTTCACTGCAAGTTCTACCAACTGGAGAGGTTGATGCAGGTTAGTAATGCGGCCTTTAAAACATCTTAAAGTAGTCAGATAATCGTATCTCAATACAGTGAGAAGTAGTAGTGCTAAGAGCACAACCCTGGCAAGAAGAATGGCCTGGATCAAATAGGTTTACACTATTTTACCAAAAGTATTTGCCCATCTGCCTTCACACATATATGAACTTGAGTGACATTCTTAATTCATAGGGTTTAATATGTCAGCCCACCCTATGCCACTATAGCAACTTCAATTCTTCTGGGAAGGCTTTCTACAAGGTTTTGGAGTGTGTTTATGGGAATTTTTGACCATTCCAGGGTTCTAGCTTTCCAGATTGCCAGACGGAGAAGCATAATTTGTCACTTCAGAGAACCCATCTCCACTGCTCTACAGTCCAGTGGTGGTGGGCTTTACAGCATCCGACGCTTTGCATTGTGCTTTGTGATGTAAGGTCTGGCCATGGAAGCCCATTCCATGAAGCGCTCTATGCACTGTCGTTGAGCTAATCTGAAGTCCACATGAAGTTTGGAGGTCTGTAGCGACTGACTCTGCAGAAAGTTGGAGACCTCTGTCCAGTATGCACCTCAGCATCTGCTGACCCCATTCTGTCATTTTACGTGGCCTGTGGCTGAGTTGCTGTCATTCCCAATCACTTCCACTTTGTTATAATACCACTAACAGTTGACTGTTGAATATTTAGTAGTGAGGAAATTACATGACTAGACTTGTTGCACAGGTGGCATCCTATCACGGTACCATATCACAGCGACCCATTATTTCACAAATGTTTGTAGAAGCAGTCTGCATGACTACGTGCTTGGTTTTATACACCTGTGGCCGTGGAAGTGATTGGAACACATGAATTCAATGATTTGGATGGGTGAATGAATACTTTTGGCAATATAATGTATGTTATGGACCTCAGGTTTAGGGATTTGTTTTGTCTATGATTTTGGAATAGTGCACGACTCAGTACCCTTCATCCTTGGGCACTTTTTATCTGGAGAAGAAGCCAGTCTGAGGTACTGACATGCGATCTGACTGAATCTGATTTTTATTCCTTAAAAAGTAAATAGTTCCCAGAGAGTGAGCTTCCTTGGTGGAGGTTTGTGCTACAGTTATTAAAACTGTAGCTCTTTCCACTTACAGCTCTTAAGAATTTTGCTACAGATTGCTCTCAGTTTATTCATTCAGTCTGCCTTTTCTGTCTCTGTTCATTTGCAACACATTTTTTATAAAGAAAAGATTGATCTCACCACTCGATAGCAGAAATGTAAATGATTGAGCCTCGGAGCGTCAACATTCAAATTTATCCAGTCATTTTGTCTACTTCATGAATTAAATGCTAAGAAATTCACTTCACATATCGAGCAGTCCTTGTTATACAGATCAGTCTCAAGGACCATTAATTCACTCAAGATTTGATTTTCTAGCATTTGTACTTTCCTGATAATGGACTACCATTGAGCTGTTTCATAATTACTGATTAAATGCATGAACCGGTACACTAAAAAGAAAAAGAAGCAGGCAGTGCAAATTTCATTAAAATTAATTTGGATTTAACTCATGGAGAGTTTGATCCTATTCATATTGTAGAGGATGTTACCAGTGATTGCAACATATTTTTTAGTTGTTGCCTTGTTGAGTCCTTTGAGAATAATGAGCGCTGATGTCCTGTCCCACCCAGGTATTACACCCTAAATCCACTGAGTTTATCTTGGTGCTTATATCAGTCCTGATTGCTAGCAGTTGCCCAGCAGCATGAGGATAGTCAGTTTAATGTTAACCAAATTAGCACACTGTAATTATATTATCATATATTTGAAAACACATCTCATGCAGTCAGATGCCATATATAAGTGTTGTCTAATGAAATGGTTCACTTTTTGGCTCACTGAAGCTTTTATTCACTGTGCATGCATGGAAACTATGACACATGCACACTTTGCTATCTGAAAGCTGCACCAGTCTCATATAGTATATAATAAATGACTCAAACAGAATAAAAAAGATCAATGATTGTAAACAACAACACCAAAAACACTCTAAGTGCACAAACAGAGATTAAATTTCTTTTAGTTTCTTAAGCTATTAAACTAACAAATAATAACAAATAACTTTTAAAAGAGTACTTTTTTTTCTTTCCATTTTTGTATATACACTGGAAAATTAAAAACTTGTATAATGTGTAACCAGTCTCCCTGACTGTTTGGCAGTTGGGATGTAATACTGTATTATGTTATGTGTCCTTTTATTATGTTATGTGTCCTTTTTTTTATTTTTTTTAGTCATGGGTCTCTTGGGAGAGATTATCATCTCAGTGAGACAGCATTATTTAATAAAGTATGGGCAAAAATGAAATAATGTACAATTGAAATGACAAGCAGAGCCACATCTTTATCTGTTTGTAAGTGCTGTTTTATCTCACAAGTCCCTCTTTTTTTGCTCATTATTTTTATTTATTTATTTTTTCCTCCCACTTTCTACTCCTACAGGAACAACTTCCAGACCTGTGGTCTCACTTCCAGGACCTAAACCTGGAGGCACACATGTATGCTTCCCAGTGGTTTCTAACACTCTTCACCGCCAAATTCCCCCTCTGCATGGTTTTCCACATCACTGACCTGCTGCTCTGTGAGGTAAAGTCACTGCACTGTGTTATACTGATTGCAGTGAGATAGGACTTTAGTCCACACTGTCCAGTAAGGGGAGGTTCAACCGTCTGGAAACATGAAATCAGTTGAAAGTAGATAGAAAAGAAGGTTATGAGGGACCAAGAGTAGCACTGACAGATAGTAGTGTATTAGAGGGGAGGATGGTATCCTTTAGGGGGGGTGTCCACAAAGACAGCTTAAAAACAGCATTTCTGAAAATGCCTAACTCATTGCTGTGATATGGAACATTCTAGGTGACTGTTGCCTACCAGCTAGACCCATGGAAATCTTCCTCCAAGTATTATTTTTTAAATTAATATTTCACCTGTCCAGTACACTTTCACAGAGACCACTATGCTACAGTATGTTGACCTTGCTACTATGCTACTATGTGATTGAATCCCTGGTTAAAAAAAGTGACAGTGACACATTCTGCCTTTCAGTACTTTATTTGATACAGCCTCCTATGGAATGTGGAAGGAGGTCTGAATGGTAAGAGAGGCAGAGACGTGTGGAAGAGAGGAGTTGGTGAACTGAAACTGCACTTACTGGTAGCAAGACCAACTGAACCAGTAAAGACTACATTACCATTCACGTATTGC